>LUCH01000411.1:0-77494 GCA_013368495.1 Paragonimus heterotremus
TTATTATTATTATTATTATTATTATTATTATTATTATTATTATTATTATTATTATTATTATTATTTTGCTCCAGTTTTGACACAGACCATAACTATCGAGTCCACATTTTCGAGCATAAACCAAATAAGGATGAACGTTTCATAGTTAGGTAGTGTATTAAGTACTTCATATAAACACACTGATAGTCATAATACTGTATCTCATCCGGAGTTAAAATATGTAATTTTGTTTTAATAGTCGCCGATCTCTCCAGAGTAGTGTCTATTGGCATGCAGGCTGTTTGCTGTTCTTTCAGGCTAACTGAGTTACTTACAACATTCTACTTCTGTCAGTTTTTTTTAACTATCGGCTGATTAATAATGACTTCAAACGCTCTACGGTTAGCTCTCGGTTGCGTTTCAGTTGTAGGGGAATAAATTCTTCCTAAAATATGATGAGACATTCATGCTAATGGAGTATTCTTTGATTAAGAGGATGTGTATTTCAGCTCATTGGGTTAACTTGCTTGGTGATTAGAAAACTGATAAGTTGCAAACTGAGCATAACAGTAGTAACAAATAGAGATGTCTTTTAAAGAAAACACCCTCTGAGACGAATGATCCTCACGGGAGGAATAGGTTATCCAGGCTTTTATGAGATCACATGAGCGCCACTCACGTTTGATTACAGCTTTCTTATTCAAATAAAGGTAATACGATGGTTACTGTCCCCCCTCAGTGCAAACGTGCAGGCTGAGCGTCACACATGAGAAGATGTGGCTGATCATTTAGATGTGACAGTTCTATCGTGTCTGATGTGTGGGTCAATGTTGTAGTAATAAACACGACGCCCTCGTGAGAAGGCAGTTAGGATTCAAATCCCGAACATTAACAGGAGTAAACCTAGGGCACAGCACTTCCTCCCGAAGAGAACTGGCTGAAAATTCAGTAGATACGATACCACAATCAAATGTGTACAGTGTTCATTTTCTACGTATTTAAACTTCTTTAAAGTTGTGAATTAAAAACTCTGCAGTAAAGTTTTCGCCGCCTCCTGAACTCTGTGAACCTCACATATCACTGGTTTCATCTAGTTCATCATGGACGTTCGTTTGGATCACGCCATTCACTGTGTGGTAGCCTTTTATCAAAAGAAGGTGGAGTGTTTTTCATCGATCAGTTGGTTTTCGGATAGTTGCCTTCAGAAACTTTCTCAAGATGAAGAATGTAGTCTTATTAACGGTAAGTTTACTGTCCAACGTTAACTTCGATATGTGCCCCCAATTATTGCTTCAAGCTCCGCTGAATTCACTGAGGTAATTAGATTTGGTTTCTGAATTTATTAACTAAATCTTTATGTGACATCAAAATGAACCCCTGAGGAAGGTGTGTCAACCGCCGCTGAACCGGAAAATTTTGCTCACAACTAGTTTTGGGTTCCACTTCATGAGCTGTTATAAACCGCGGAGTGTTATTTCATATAAACTTGTTTGGACAGGTTCGCTAATGATACAAACGAGTAATCTTGCTTGAACACTTGGTATTCAACATAGTTTCACGTGCTCAACTTTGGTTGTTTCCGTGTGTACACTAACTGTCTTGTGCAGGTTGACTAGGCATGCACCTATTGACTTAC
This sequence comes from Paragonimus heterotremus, assembly GCA_013368495.1. Taxonomy (NCBI): domain Eukaryota; kingdom Metazoa; phylum Platyhelminthes; class Trematoda; order Plagiorchiida; family Troglotrematidae; genus Paragonimus; species Paragonimus heterotremus. The sequence goes on from LUCH01000411.1 coordinate 1,616, forward strand.
AGTCATATCTGAAAATGAGACCTGTGTTGTTTGAATACAAACACTTGTGGTTTAGTGTACTCTTCGCTTATCTGTAGCTTCTGTAGTTGAGCATTTGACCATCCAGTTGGCCAGTTGGTTTCTCTTTATATGCGAGATTCGTCATAACCGAAAACATCCGTGAGCCTGATCAGAAGATACTGTTACTCGAGCCGCCACTTACTTCAACAGTGCCACGAAATATCCCAGGAGGAAACGTTACAAAATATTAAGCAATACTAAAAGAATACTTTGCGAAAGAATTAGGAATAGTATGAATGCAGATACACCACACTGTCATCTCGCATAGCTTTTCTAGCCAACGATTTGAGGGATCACATGAACCCCAGTCAGGTATGCGACACTTACTCATGTTGCTCAATGGAACATTCAGGGTTTTTATATTCCGTGATCGCGCTGTTGCTTAGCCATCATGCGGTTTTACCTAACTGTTGGTGGTTCCAGTATGTGATGAAAGAATAGTTGAAGAAAACAGCCACTAGTAACTTCTTCACCGGAAATGTGATATAGAACTATAGTTTTTACGTGACTGTTTTTAATAATAATGTGAAATACTGAAAAACTTGTTTTTCTCCGATAGTGTCGGGTACAGAAATTAAGTTAAAAGCAGTAAGGGAAGTATATCATGAGTTTTTAATGGTTCGTTTATTTTATTCGGTCACGAACCTGAAATATATTATATATATATATATATATATATATATATATAGAACATGCGGGAACAGTAGTACTAGAAAGGATCAAGAATGGGTCTTCGTTGAGATAGGGAGTTATGAAACAACTAAACTGCTTGGATCAACAGCTTATGCATGTACAGAGCCAAGCGGCGAATATTGTTATACCTCATCTATTGGGCTTTTGTTGGGAATTATAAATCAACTCCCGGCAGTGGCGATGATATGCACTACTGACGAGCTCTAATGAGAGCGAAACTCGAGTCTAGTGCTTCTTTTCGAAAGGGGTCGACTGGAAAGTCTGTGGGAATACGACGGCTGCGATCAGTTGTGGGTGATGTTCAATCTGTATGAATTATAAATCTATTTGCTGGTCTTGAGTTTCGTTTCACCTGTTTCTTGATTTATTTAGATTCAAAATTGTATTTTTAAGGCTTTGGTCGCAGGTATTTGATTTTTTATAACCTTCCAAATAAGTCGTTGTGTTTGTGCGCTGTCTACTGACGAGAAATTGAATGGACAAACGTTACTTGGTCAAACAGCTTGTTAGGCAAACAGTATCAATTATAAGACGATAAGATTACTCACGTTAGTAAGCTCGTCCAACAAAGACCATGTTTGTAAACGGATTAAATTCGTCTCAGAGAGTCAGAATTCTGGTGTAATAACACCACATGATAAATTATGGGAGTAATTGCATAATCTTTTACGATTGAGCGTTCTATAATCAAACATGCCGGATTTCTTCCCAGAAGTTTAGATAATAACCCGCTTTGTGCTATCGTCTGTTCTAACCAGCCTAAGGTCCTCTCCGTCTTCCTCTTTCGCAGGCCGTGGTCCATCCTGCAAACGTTTGCGTCACTAGAACTAGATGTTGACTGGTAGGTGTTCCAAAGAAGACTGATCATGACAGTGTGAATTAATCCTTGAAAACCAAAACGAAACAGTAATTACTTAGGGATAAAAGTGCAATTGGTAACAGAATTGAACTGCTGGCCCACAGTGTTAGTGTTGTGAGCCAAGAATGCGAGTGGCGTAAGGATCATTTATCCCGGAAATCAACATAAGGGATCTATGCTTTGAAAGCATCTCAAACACAAACACTGATTCGCAGATAACGCTGATCCCAGGATATTACAGTCGTCACTTTCAAGGTTTTGCGAGGAGAATACTTTTTTTCAAAAGTACTTCGGTGTCCCTACTCATATTCACATTCGGTTACTTCAGTGCCTAAATACGTGTCTCCGCCTTACTGCTGACGAATAGTGTGGTGTAACCGTTTATCGTTATTGTTTGTGGTCTTCTTTGTAAGGAAAATTGAGAGAGACCTGCTTTTTCGGATCAGTTTGTGATAAGAAAATAAAGATACAATGAATATTGTGGCTGCGAGGTTGAAACGGATTATTCCATTCATTATGTTGTCAGGTGACTTTTGTCCAATCATAGGTTTGTCTCCATGATAACTGAACGTCTTACACGATCATTTGGTGTGAAAAATTGAATTGCTTGTACCACATGGTGTACACCTTTTCCCATCTTAATAGACCGAATGAGGTAGGCTTATTGTTTCAATGTTTTCCAACTGCATTTACTGCTTGTGGCTCAAAACTATATACTATTTGTTCACACTTTTAAATTGTTTTGTATTTTCTGGCCTCAAGTCATATGACCTGCTTTGTGAGCAATTGGGTTAACTTTATGCTTACTGAAAATAATGGTTTTCTAAATCTGTTTGCGCTCAGTTTGTCCATTGTTTGCGATTTGCCTTGCCTATCGTTTTGGGCGCCACAAAAATCTATAATAAATGCTTATCATTGCAACAGATTTGTTGGGCTTACGCTTCTTCTTTTTTTTAAAACATTCATTCAGAATGCATTGAGTTTGCTCTGCAAATGAAACCGGACACAACGGACTGGTGAGTTTGACAATAGGTTGTTTTTGCCGAGCATTCTTTTCCCTTCAATTCAGTGAAGTTAAACATGGTCCTGGTAATTAAAGGTAATTCACTCAGCAAAGCATATTCGACAATTACAATAATGCTTATTCAGACGGTCGGATTAACAGGACTATCTTCCAAGTCCAGAAACGTCAGAAATGGCAATCGAAAGGTTTGGAATTTATACGGTAGTTTGGTAAAATCATAATAAAGGTGCTATTTCATCTTGAATGTGAATTGACGAGATACACAAATTATCCAGAAAAAGGCGTTCAAAATGGAACAACAAAACACGAGTCCGTAAATCGCCACCAATCAATGGGAAATGAGCTCACTGAAACAGTTCAGTGCAGATGAAGATGAGGGTGTGTCAAACAATACCAAGAAGGAAGAGTTTAGTAGATTAACAGTGATAGTCACAAAGAAAAAGGGAACAGACATTTTCTGTACAGTTACGGTACGAAATTCATCATGACAGTTTGTTGCACACAGTAGAGACAGATAGAGGCAAATTTAGGATCGGCTTTCTACAAAAAACCAAACATACCTCGACAGATTCATCGCTCCGCATCATGCCAAACAAAAGACGACAAACACACCAGACGAATTTCAACACATCCAACAATGATGCTGCTCTCAAGTGGACTACATTTTCATATAGGGTGTTTCTTTTCTCTGTTTTGTGCAAGACATTCATACCTTTGTATAAAATTCAACTGAATCAAGGTATTGATAGTAATGTCTGTTGAATTGCTCGTGGTGATTCAGAATAATACAATCAGTAGTAGCGCGTAATCGACAGTCCCAATAATTCCGATTCAGAACGTCGGACCTATATTTCAAATCGGAGAAAAGTTTAGAAAAAGCGATTTAAATGAATGGAATATATACGGTACTACTTAGAAACTTACAATAAAGAAGCTTTCTCACCTTGAATTTGAGTTAACTGGACACAAATTACTTAACATAAAGAGAGTTTTAAGATGCAGGAGCCAGAAACGAGTTCACAAGTGGCCACTAGTCAACGGGAAATGGACTCAGTGAAACAGTGAAGCACAGATGAAGATGGGAACCCAACATAGAATACCGAGCAAGAAAGCCTTAGTAGATAGGTATTGATAGTTATTAAAAAAAAAGGACACTGGGGTTTTTTTCACGGGTGGCCATAGTACAGGATTCATCATGTCTGTTCACTGCAACACAGCAAAAGATCAAATAAAGGTGATTTTAGGGTCAACCTTCTACAACTAAACCGAGTATGTAATAACGAATTCAACGTTCCACATCGTACCAAATACACAACGACAAACGTAGCATACGAACCTCAAGAAATCCAACCATGTAGCTGCCGCCTTATTGTCGTGTTCTTTTACAGATGCTTAGTTGCATTCAAGCACCCTTTTTGCACGACTGAGAGTACAAAGATGACCTTTATCGAACTTTTACTAAACCTCCGTGGCGTTTGGTTCGCAATTAACGACAGACAAGACAACAAATTTTCCGTATATATTGTCTTCAAAACACACTACTGCCAAAACCGTTAGTAGCAGCCAGGAAAACGGAAGTTTCCATCTCATATAATGTGGACCCAGTTCGGTCTCTGAATACAACGTAACATTTGACCTTCTGATGCCAGTTCGAAATCCGACAATCAGTGGCAGGTACTAGGTCTGTTCGGACTCACAATTGAAAGGCAGTCGAGTTGTGGTCTAACACTCAACCTTCGACCAGAAGCTCTTTAAGCCAACAGGTTGATTTCCATGACTTGTCATTGTTGTAAGTTCTTCTGTCGCCAAATTGTTGTAAACCCTTCTAAACGATATGCTGGTTCGTCCTAGTCATCGCAATTCGCTTGGCAAAATTCGGATTCTCATCCCGGTAAATATTAACATGAAAACCTCGATCCCAAATAGTACTGCGACTGTCTCGTATTCGCTCCCATGGCAAGCCAAAAGACGCTTTCAGAGTATAGAACTTTGTTCCGCTCCAAAACGTGTACGATTAGGACGACAATTTTCAAATTATTTGTAGGGTACATGATGTTCACACATTCCAAAGGCATCATGGGAAAGAGTTAGGTTCGCACGTGTGCCTAGCGGTATAACAAGTCTCAGCCGATTTGAACAACTTCTCACGACAGAGGCGCTCTGGGACGGTAACAGGGCGGGCGCCCTAACAGTCATATTTCCATTGGCTTGTTCATTCGGTCTACGATAACCGAAACAGTGTCTTATTTGATATCATTACTTTTCATCTGTCATTCACAATGATGTGTTGCTCTGTAGCTCTAGAGTATATTTCGGTTGAAGGAGCAAACTAAACAGAAGCTAATAAGATGCTTATCCACTGGATCATGTGACTGATGTGTCTTCAAATGGTACAAACAACCTGTACGCTGATCATGGTACTGGACTAACGAATGGCATTGGCCAGATGAAATCTTAAATTTTCGTTCACATATTAATTTGTCGTCCTTTTTTTCAGTTAACTTTTGAAAGTTTCATAACCGATAAAGTTAACGGTATAGTAGCAGTGTAGATGAATCACTTAACGAATAATTCGATGGGTAGGATACATGCAACTACGTCCATTCTGATTAATTGACGTGCGGTAATCAGTAAATGTTATTGGGGTCATTAGAGGTTATTTCCACAGTTTAATTTGTGAGGCGTGCTATTACAATAGTTAAACCATTTAGCCCGGTAACCTTGTTTTCTTAGTCCGTATGTTACAGAGAGTGATGAGAAGTTGCCCAAGCCTGTCTCTGATGGCAACTCCTCTTCGTCACCGCGGCTGGAGCTCTTGGACATGGATGGACAAAAAGGCCGTCTACTAACCACTGTCATGGCTCGTTTGGTCCTTTCGCCACACAAAAGTTTAGTGACCGAATCACTGGAACTACTGTTTCGACAGTATGGACAGTACGAAGAATTTTCTATCGCTATGAAACAGGCATGTGTAAAATCACCGCCTACTTTATCACCCAAGAATGTGTTCGTTTTTAGTGGACCTTGTTCTCAAGTTAAGGCACCTACATAGCGTTTTAACTATCTGTTGACCTAGTCACCTATGAGTAGTTATACCTTCAGAGGTTTTTTCAGCCGTCAGGAACTGTGTATTATCGACTTTTGGCGACCGAATGTGAATGTTTTGATGGACAGCTACCGTTTGCAACTCGTATACCTATGTGTCTGTAATTGGTCAGAAAGTATGCGAAACAAGCTAAATGTAAGATACGCGGAACGAAAGCAGATTCACGTTGCCAAAATGAAAAAGAGGATTCATGGGAAAACAAACCCTTTACCTTAACGGATGCTGTAAATTAAACATGTGTGGTTGCGTTCTGATCAATGGCTGTGTTCATTTTGCATGAAAGTAATTCTGTATAGTTAGTCGATTGGAAAGACAGCGATAGAAGAGACCTTTGAAATTTTCTGAGCAGTTTGGTTATCCTGATATCTCATATAGCGATTTCAAAGCTCTGCTCCTAAGTGCACTCCTCCAATGCCTCCCCTACGAGGTTACTCTTTATACCGTAGATGACTTCGAGAGGCTAATGGCATCACAAGTCTGCCACAATAGAAGTGATAAGTCAACTAGGATACGTGCTCAGCGAGACAAATCAAAACACCTGCAACTGCCGTTTGCGGCCCATGGAGTTCACGGAAGCAAGTGCTTGAGCATTATTATACACATTGTACGCGCCTCGGAAAGTCTCGGTGTCAGTATTCAAGCAATGCATGACCCTTTGGTGATTCCCAACATCATTATCTCGGACTCAACGGTCAGTAACGTAAATCGTCTGCTCCAGCCGGCTTACTTGACCTCGGTAAGCGCACCTCAATTACTCCAATTAACCCTCTGAAAAGAAAGAATGACAAACAAACGCAAGCACTTTGGCTTGCTGCCCGCTCATATTTACCATTGTGGTGGACTCAGAAACGTCAACTGTGAGTGAAGACAACCGTATGCCATTACGAAGCCTGACACAGTTATCTCTGAGAACGCCCTCAACGACCTCGAGTCTTATGTCTCATCCATTCCAGAAGTCTAGAGAAATCCAAACTTGCCACCATCCATAACTGGGATGACGGCCTCAAAGCGCACCACAACACACAGGTTCAACTTTTTCATACGCTAAGCCTCTTGAAATGCGTTTTTTTGCTAGGCTTGTTGTAGGCAATGAATCTATCTCTTGGTACTTTTTTATGCCAGTATGGTTCCACTGTTCAACGAACTGAACGAGCTTCGAAACATTTATACTCAGCGAAACCCATTTATGGGAGGCGTCACAAAAACCTGGTGTATGGAAGAAATGCGGAATGATGAATTGTCTATAATTTATTTGACAGTGTTGCACAATGATAAAATGATATTGGTACTGAAGGTGATGCGGTTCCTTACTCAAGCTCGCATCCATAGGCCCCAAGTATTCGTGAAGGGTGCTACGGGATAGCCTTGAATTAGTCTGGCAAGCAATTACTGTCACCCAAAACTTCCTTTGCCTAAATGAAATGATTTACAGCTCGCCTACTGCGCATAAAGATGCCGGCACCACCTTGAATATCGCTATAAACAAAAAACAAACTTTAGGTTACGTTTATACTCTAATAATGAGATACTGTAATCATCTGGGACTAGTGTTCGCGAACGACTCAGTTCACGCTGCAACGCCGTCTTCCGCTACGGAATGCTTCAGGGTGTTCGTGGAAATTAGACCATTTAAAGTTCATACTACGCGGCATACCTGTATCCTCAAGCTGGCTGACTCTTCTTTTTCGGTGGAACTCAGTTGTTTTCGTTTGTTTAGTTTAGTTTTCTTCGCTGTACATTTATACTTTTTTCAGTTCTGACACTTCTTGGACCATTGTCAGGTACGACATCATTCCGAGCCATTGTTTCCACGAGTACGACTCAAATCTGAAAATGGTGATGATGACCACCCATAAGAGAAGTATGCGTTTGTTGTTAGATGTGCGATCTGAGCTCAGCCAGCATTTCAAATTCTGGTGCCCACACTTATGGACCAACCATTTAAGGCGTATTTTGGACGAACTAGATTAGTGATTACAGACCAACCATTTTTCTTGAGTTTAGTCAGATAAACGATGTGTGTCCCTCATGTTTTTTGTATTTGGTATTCTCTTAACTCCCATTTCAGATTCAAGTGTTATGTGATGAACAAGACATCAGTGCATTTCAACAACTCAGAAATGACATCAACAGACTGAAAAACTTGGTTGAACAATCTGAGTTGTGGATCAAAAAGATTAATGCAGTGGAGTTACCTGATGTCACCCAACTGGCAAGTAGTGGTTGTCTCTTTCTCACAGTATTCTCGAAAATGTCTTAACGCATTTCATCAACAGCTAATTCAATCTTGTAGACCCTCACATGTTAATAACTGTACTAAAAATATATTGGAAGTTTTGCGCAAAAGATATGAAATTTAATCTTTAGTGTTGGTGGCATTTTGTTTCAAAATGAAAAGTTGAGAAGCTGTTTAGCCGAGTTATTCAATATATCATTGTAAAATTACTAAACCTACGAAATAATTTATGCTAACAGTAAACAAATATGGGTATCTGTTATCGTCCTATGTATCTTTTTTGTGTTGCTTTCATTAGGAACCGGAAAATTCGAAACAGTCAGCAGTGCACAACTTTTACGTCATTGAAAATGTGAGTACACACATATGTACACTGCCAAATATGGTCAGTTATATGGATGTTACATCAACCAAATTAGAGCTATCGTTTTTTATATGTTCCTTTACTCCGCTGAACGAAAAACTTATGGAGAGAACAAGTTACGTCTTAGCAACCATGAGGTGACGCTCCGAAAATGTCCGAATATCCACTACGTACACATTTTGGGCAGGAACAAGTGGAATGATGTATTTCGTTTCAGCTGTTCCAGGCGATTTTTACACTCATACAGTTGAATAGCAGTATAAACTGATTGATTTTTTGTCTTTGTCTGAACCACCCATGTTTATTGTTGCTTGGACCTAATGAGCTCGTCTGTCAAGAAAGGGGTTATATGTCTTTGGTAATTCTTATAAGATTTCAACTAAACAAACTGCTTGTGAAGCGATATTGTCGCGTGCATCATTGACTATTCTACTCCACTAATCGTCATAGTGTTCGTATACAAACCGGTAACTAAAACGGACTGTAAGTAGGGTAGCCTTAGACCGTCCGAGAGGCAGTTTGTATTTCCTGTTCGTTGTCTTTCTTGAGGGAATACCTATATTTACCAGACTTCTGGGTCTACTCGGACAACCTATTCGGACTTCTAGTATTTGCCTTGAAATTTGTGATGATTTATTTTTGTCACAAACAAACCACTCATATTTCATAATCTAATCAAACAATTTGCGCTACCTTGTGAATTCCTACACCAACCCCACACGCGTCAATGAGAACATCATCACGCGAACGTCTAATTTCCGACTAAGTTGCTAACACGCCGAACCCAAGAAATCGATAACTGAGGTGTACAGAGGAGTAGTGAATAATTCTATGGCGAATAAATTGGCCAGTTTTGGTGAGGAGTAGTCTGTCCCACTCCGTCTGTACATTGTATTTTGGTTTGCATATTGATTAAATCTCTGAGCAGCTCTCTCACCAGATAACGCTCTGTAGCCGGTTTGACCCTCCACAGATTTAGAACAGAAACATGAGGACTGTTGAGAAGAACATAGCTTGCTAACAGGCAATCTACTGACTTCTATTTTACATTGCTTTGGACGGCTGTTAACCATAGCTGAGCATCCTAGTTTGGATAATAAACTGGTAGCCAATACTGTCTTCCAAATCCCAACGCTAATACCAGTACCTTCATTCACCGAATCCGTGTGGCTATCTAGATTCCGCTTCCGGTACAATCAAAACTCAGAAAAATGTGTTGCTCAGTTTGTGATCAGTCGATACTCACAAAATATACCCGGACTTTTAGAACCCTTCGAGAAGGCGCGACAGGCATGTCAGACTTGCCTCGTTCAAAGACCTGCTGGCAAACTGTGTTATTGGTAGTGCTGTGCTAGTGCGGTGCTTAATGTAAACAATTTTGGAAATTTATTTTAAAATCATTTCAGCCGTTTTTTCACACTAATTTTTACTTTAACATTTCATTAGATTTTAACGAATATATTGAGGGTTTGTGACGCGGGGACAGTAAATTACGGCGTCTCGGCTTTCTCAACTCTGAGCTATCGAGACCGAATTGGCATTGGCTGCGAATCAGTGCAAGATGGAAAACATCGGAGACTGCAAGAAATGTTACATCACCTAGGACTTCATCATGCTCTGGTGCAATTACTTAATGTTCCATTTCGTGTAAGTCAGTTTGATTTGTTCATATTCATTACATCATCAAAAACCAGCATCATTTCTTACGGACAACTTCGTGATCGCCGAACACCATGTGTATACATGATAGTATACAAACATCTTTACTATTTAGTATTGTGCAATATGGCTTGTTCAAACACACTGGAAAACTGAGTCAAATTAATGTCTTAATCTAAAGTCGACTGGCAAAGTTACACGACAGCTAAGAGTATGATTTAACGAGACTAAGTCGGTAGATCATTCAGTTTTTCTGCTCAGAAGCTTCCCGACAAAGCTTCATGCAAATAACCTGTTAAGGCAGGGCCATATTTGTTAGGCCGTTTGCTCATTTCCTAGTTAATAACATGCTTTGAATGTAGCAGCTGATTTCACCTTCCATGCTGAAATAAGGCCTCAAATAACGAATACTTCGGGACCATAAGGTTCTTCTCCCAATAAGTTAGGTGACAAGTATGTGATCTGCATTAGGGTAGATTGAACAAACTCTTGTATGACTGCATTTTTTAAGAGAAGGTTTTAAAAAAATATTCACTTTGCTTAAAATGAACTGAGTAAAACATACCTCCTAGTTAAATAACAACGATATTGGTCAGTTGCTTTTAGCGAACATTATTCAACTAGCTTGGTTAATGAGTACTGATGGGTAGTAGGTGATTTTGGTATCCGTGTAGATTGAACACCACTCACAATTGATCGCAGCTGTCACGTCCCCATAGACTTTCCAGTTGGCCCATTTAGAAGACAAGCACTAGAGTTGAGTTTCACTCTCATTAGAGCTCGTCAGTGATGCATATCCCTGACACTGCCGGAACCAGAACTCTGGCCACGCTGTTCATGAGGCAACCGTGTTTACCACAATGCCATTGACCTCACACTGGGCACGACCGTGGTTGAAAGTTCGCATATGATCATTCGGTCGTCCCCAAAGTGAGGTCACTGGCGCAGTGGTAAACACGGTTGCCGGAGTTGTAGTCCAGGCAGTAGCAAAGATATGCGCTGCTGACGAGCTCTAATGAGAGCGAAACTCGAGTCTAGTGTTTCTTTCCGAAAGGGGCCGACTGGAAATTCTATGGGAATGCGACAGCTGTGATTAATTTTGGGTGATGTTTAATCTGTAACCTACTTAAGGCGCACATTGAAATTGTCCGTACGTGTGATTCTTTCCACCATAGGTTACAAATGAACAAACTGATGAGATTCTGCATCTGGCAAAAAAGCTTATTTTCCTACTTTGTGAGGGAAATGAAACCAATCAGCAAATAATGCTCCAACATGTTGAACAATTCCTAACACAGAAAGTAAGTAACAGAAATTTTCTATTAAAGACTGGTAATTTATCTATTGCTTTGTATACGCGCGTATATAAACTTGCTTTGCTTGAATATTACTTGGGCAACGGTTTTTAGGTGTGATTTCTATTGTGAAAATAAGGTCTCGGAAGTTTTACTAACTCTGCCAGATTAGTTGTCGTTTATCTTATTAATAATTTCACTTCCAAATGATTTAAGTAACCATGAGAGCCAAGATCGTCAATACATATGCTTGTGACGCAGTTATCAGAACACCCAATTATTTTCAATACTCTTCTTCTGAACGTAATACACCTAATTTGGATGTCAAGAAGACCGGTGCATAATGTACGTCACATTATCCCAGATACAACGGGAAGGTTTGCATTTTTGGTTAGTCATTTAAGAAGCTCGGCAAAAAGCTGCAATAATAATTGTCACTTCATCTTGGAAGGTTCTCCCTGGCGGTGGGGAATACGCTTTCCATTCGCCTTAACAATTTTCACACGCTGCTCAGGCGCATGCTTGGCGTGAGAATCGAACACAGATTGGCTTGGATTGTACTATTTCCACTGTAAAGCGGCTTTTAATTACTACCCCATGTCCTGGCATTCATGAGTATTTGCTAGACAGGTATGCTGCAGTGGTTTTTAAACTGGGTCTCGATCAGGAATCTGGGCTGTCCAGTCCATTGCATACGACTTGTCTTCGGTAAAATGATGGTATCGATTATAAACCGTCACCTGAAGCATGTGCATTTACAGTTTGCCTGAAAGCAGCCGTGCACATACTCTGTAAAAGAGTAGTTCGGTTTTGATCAGTCTTCTAGTGCTTTGCAGATCCGTTTCGTTCAGTAATGCAGCTTTTTATTATCCATCGTTTGACGGAGAAATTATCATGATGTAATAATCCGTTAGGGAAATACCGTACTTCTACTTCGTCCACTTGCACTCACCGACGTATGCTGTTTCCCAGTCCAGCTTTCCTTTCCAACGTTTCCCGAGATATGTGTGCGCAATCAGGGGTTACAGGTCGTGAACTGTATTGGCCACAGCGCTGGGACGATAGAGCCGAATGACTTGATTGTAAATGGGTGTATACGCCACCCCAACCCACAGGCATCTAATCTGGCTGTGGTTTCAGCGTTGTGTTGTTTCCGTTCGCTCACTCGACTCGGTTAGGAGGCGTGTCCATTAAGGAAGCCTTTTCGTTTGGACTCTGGATTTTGTTGCCGGGTCCATAGTTTGGAGAATTTCTGTAGTTAGATTCAAAATACAGGCACTTTTTGACTGATCGTTGTTGAACTAAATAATATACTGAATAATTCTGAGTGGGTTGGAGGTTTTGTTTTAAATTTAGCTCGCCACTATCGCATATCTCCATCCAATTATAAATTTACGCTACTGACATTTCAGTTTTAAGTCATTTCTATCACGCACCACGTCATTAACCGTGCACAACTATCGTTCGTTTCCAGTCTCACTTGGGTGAGGGCCAAACCGTCTGGCCATTACAAAATATGAAACATAACCTGTCGCTACGTTCTTATGTACGGGACTTTTAAGATGAACCGCAATATTTTGGTTATTGAGTGCTTTTTAGGATATTGATGGTTGCAAGTCGATTAATACACATAGTTAATTAAAGGATTCACCATCAGATGGGATGTTCAACTACCTAATGTCGAATGGGAGCATTTCTACCCGAATCCCATGGTGCACACTCAACATCAACTGTATTGTACTTTTTTATGTCGGTGTAGATACGAAACATTCACCCATTCGGTTCGCTATTTCAAAGGACAACACCAACTGAATCGCTGATTTGTATTACATTTTGTAAACTTCACTAGTACAGTTTTCAGAAGGTGTCAACAACATTACAGGCTACTCAGAAACACTGCATAAAATACACTATCAGCCGCGTGGTACTCAAGTAAAATGGTGAAATGTGCAACCAATCACAACTAACCTTTTTAAAATGAACATATCCTTTTTCAGTGTATCGTTTTTTATCAGTGTGCACTTTGTTACCCCCAAAAAACCACCCTCAGAAGCGGTCAGCCTTGACCGTCCTCTTCAGTGGTTTGTCTGTTTTAAGCCAATCAGTGAGTCAACCGGACAATAGCTGTGCAGCAACAATTCGAAACTAAGTCTCACCGATCTCCAGGCATTCAGGTGAGACGGGATATAGCCGAATTAATTTAATCGTTCCCTGTGAAGACAAAGTACAGCGGGCGAAACTACTCAAGATCATTGATGTCTTGTCAATCACTAGCCACCATCCTCTGTTATGTGACCCAGAGGACCTGAAAGTTACATTACGCTTGCCTTGGTTTACCTAACCTGAGTCAAAGTAGCTTTATGGAGCCGCGGATAATTATTGATTTGTATTCAGTAAACTTTTTATCTGTTTGATCTTTAAGTGTTATACGTTTAGGATTGAAAAGAGGACATGAAATGAGTTTGTCTCGTGAACCTTCTGTTTTTTCTGCGCCATTCAGATTGCTAAACGGTACAGATTGTTTCAAGTACTCAGAGTGTTCAACAGTTTATACGCTGCAAGTCATTTACTATTGGGCCAGAAAGATGGTGTGACATTCCAAGGAGTCACCTGTTAAGTATTGGCCATTCTTACAGAGATTTGCACTTCTACTGGGATGTGACAGCAACGGCTAGAGTTTGGTGGTATCTTTTGACGGGGGATAGCTGAAGGTAAAGGGTGTTAGCAAACATGAGCATTGTCCAGCATACACAAGTTGCCATTCCAGATCGCTTATCTGTGTTATTGTTGTCACATCCATAGAACACAAAATAATCAGTGATTTAATCAATTGTATAAAACAACTTATCATTTCTGTGTGGTTACGCTCAGCCACTTGTAAAGACAATATTAAAATGAGTAAGACGTGCTCATAAATCTGTTTTCCCTATTGTGGCTAAAGTGAGAATGTTGAAACCGCTAGTGATCACTATAAACCACTTACTTATACCACAGGTAGAAGACGTCTTGGTCTTAACGACCATCGTTGCTCACATCTTGCAACTGCCTCCCGGCCTTCAGTCAAAAATAGTCCGACATATGGTTCGTTCCATCCAACATAGCGGACCACGATTCTGCTGGTTGAGGCCATTGGCAATCATTTTATCATCACACAAAACACCCTTACGAACTTTGCAAGATATGGTACTGTCTGAGGTAAGAAACACTTTTATTGGATTCGTTAAGGTCCACAGTATTGTTGTGTTTGACTCAACCCGTCGGTTATGTTTTTTCCCGACTTTACTTGTAATTGTACGATAATTCTTCTTTGTGCCAATTTTTTCGGCGGTTTTTACGTTTGTTGAGTTTAACAAAGCGTCTTTTCTTTATTTCAGCTATTTTCATTGAGTGAGTGTGTGTTCAGTGAACTGTTAAACCCGGCAATTGTGATCGAATCAATGGAGCAATTTGACGTAACAACGGTGCCGACTTTTGATGACGTCGTACAAAGCGTTGGTGATACCATGCAGCCTTGGGAGCTGATACACGCTCACCTACAGCTGATAGAAATTCTCAGTCTGGGTTCAGCTGGCAACAACACATTTGTACAGCTCCAATGTCAAACGTGGTTTTCACTGTCCAACGTAGTTAATGTTTTGACAGCTCAAATAAAACGCTCAAATATGCTATGTCATCCGATGCATCAGATTTACCTAACTTATGTAGAGAATGTATTTTTTAATGTGGACGATGGTAATAAGCGTATCTGGACGCCTGGAAGTCCGATATGGATTCTATGGGTTCACATCGCAGAGGAATTTGAAAAGGTAAGCAAACTGTGATGAAATGCATTTCATTTGGTTGAATGATGATGAAGTTTTTCAAAATTTGTCTGGGAATAAATTTGAGGTTCAGCTTGGCATATTTTAGTTAATAGCCAGTGGTCAAGTTTAATCACTGGAATACCACCTCTTTCTTTGCTCTCATGTTTTACTGAATTGTTTGTAAATATTGATTACTTGTACATTGTGATATGAGTCTTCGGTCACAGAAGCTGCTAAAAGCGAAATTAGTATTCCGTGAGACAAAGCAAAGAATAGATTTTGAAATGTGAATAACCATCCAGTCCGATTTTGTTCATTTCGGGTAGTACTCCATATAGATAACTAGTTATAGATACTTAAAAGCCCGTTCACTGAACAAGCACCTAGAAAGCAACCTGCACTAAAAGTTTTATGTTTTGTTCGCATAAAGCATTGGTATAGGTAACTAAATATCCATTTCTTTCTTATACGACTTCCGTCTTCGATTTTTAATGTATCGATTTTGTCGTTTAACGGCGAGTGACGCACACCTCAAGTGAGGCCTTCATATTTTACTTTGTCATCATTAAATCGATTAGGGTTATTGATGAATAATTGAACCCCGATAATTTAGGAACATAGAGCACAATACAGACAAATACGGATGAGCAGCGTCAGCCCAAGATCGCAGTCAAGAACATTGACAGTTAGCAGACTGTAGCAGAACTGAGAAGTGAACGAACGACCACAAAATATTCAGACAATCGGTGAACTAGCCAACAGCTAGTTCGTTGTCATCCGGGTGATTGTTTGGTTTTGTCGATGGTCACGGGGCAATAATGAACTGGACATGAGCAGCCAGGTAGGGCAAGTGAAAGCAAGGTCTATGCTAGGTAAGTAGCTAATCGTACTAAACAATGCAACAAAACATATGCACGGTAGTCTCACAAATCAATCAGACACTGTTTGGCGATCTAAAACTGATACGTGATTACGGTAGGATGCTGGGGTCGTTTTGATATCTGCAAAATCTGTAAGTCATCTTCTTAGTCAATGTAATAGCTGATTGATACAAACCAGAAAGACGCAAACGAACATTTTTTTTCTTCCTGTGCAAACTTTTCAATCCACGAGCTCGTAGTAGGACGGCAGTGTGTCCGTTGATAACTTAATTTACTCTCGTATTTATACACAGTATGACATTTGTCTAAGAGTAAACTACCTTCTTGTGTTAACAGCATCTGCATCGTCGTTAAAAAAGCTACACGTTAAATTTAGCTTCCTTTACTTGACCATAGGTGTCACCGTCCTAACCGTATTCTGGCAATCCTTCACAAGTCCATAACCATTGTGATTAGCGATTCTTAATCACTGCGCTGGTTACGTTACCTTTTATTATGTGTGTTGATTTTCAGAATTATAGAGGTTAAAACGATGGAATCCACTAACGTTCTGGTGGATTCCAGCATGAACTGACTGATAAATCCAACTTGAGCAGTCATTCTGCTGTAACACTTCGTGAATTGGGTGGGTAACTAGGTCCAAATGTGAAATTTCTGAGCTTCCGGCATAGCTTCGTAGCTCAGCTGGTAAGACACTTGTCACGTCTATGCCTGTTGTTTCTACGATGGTTCCAATACAACCGAGATCCAGATATTTTGTGATTGGATCCCTTTCAAGTTAACGAATCTGCCAAACCGCACATAATTTATACTAAGTGGTTTCAGCATAACTGAGTTCGTGTGTCCACTTACTTTCAACGTTAAATCAAGAATAAATGAAATGGCATAATCAAGTTATGGTCTCTCGATGAAAGACCGACTGGCGCATACTGTAGCCACATCTTACCTCATTAAGAGATCAATACAGTGTTAGTTTAGATGAGCAACGTGTCCAGTCTAACGTGTTACTATCTGTTACACCCTATCCTGTTTAACCTAAATAATACCACTGTGTAAAGCAACATATCCTGCTGCGTTGTCGCCTATCTAAGCCGCGAGTCATTTCGAAGAGTTGATCTTGGTGGTGATCGAATCGATATTCTTCTACCAACGATCATGGTCATGACCTACTTTTTATGGACGTTACGTTTATTTTGTTCTCGCATTTATCTTGAGAGCGCATGGCCAGACAAAATCAATCCTATTCCAAACACCTCGTGTCTTATCAGAATTGAGCATCTAATCACACTAATGTCAGATTTCGAAATTTCGTTGAGGTTAGTCGTGCTACGATGGTAGTTTTACATTTCTACAAGAAAGTGGTGCATATCCGATATTCGGTTTCGAAACTTTGCTTACAAAACTCACGTTGCATAATGTTCTGTAGCCCTGAGAAATTATCCTCTATGTACTCACAAAAATGTTCAACAAAAGTTCAGAAAAACGTGAAGGAACACACCATGGGCATCAATCGTAAGACCTAGGTTTAGCAGTAATATGTGATTTCGTAAGTCCATCTCCGAGGATTTCATGTGATGGGATGGTCGATTTTGAAAGAGTAGGTTAACTTGATGCGATCTCACATGAAATCCATCAAATTATTACGTTTTCTGATTTTGTAGTTTGCTAATAAGATACAGCACTCAGTAGGCAAGCTCTTGGTCAATCTGGTGGAACTGGTCAAGTCCAAAGTTGTGTGAGCAATATTCTTGAGAATTACCTCAGTCTCGCATCAGTTGGGCACTAAGGTTTTTTGAAAAGATTCTTAATACGACATTCAACTGTATCCTTTTAAACTAAGATTAAGTACAGTGACTGAAATGAGGTCAGATCACCAGCGGCTCTTAAATGAACATAATCACTTCACTCGTTTTGCGCGTGCAGCTTGTGCAAATTGACAGACACAGCATAGTAAAGTGAAATTGGTGTGAAAATATTCGATTGATTTGCAACCAACATAAAGAGAGCACCCAGGTCAGCAATATCCGGTAGATTTATCTAGGATTGCACATGTTCACGGTTTAGTAGCATTGACTGATCAACGAAGTAGAAGGAGGCAAGAAAAATCACTGGAACCATAAACGGTCTTACCACTGTAGTCATGATTTGTTGTTATTGACTACTGTTGCCGCACTTTATTGGCTGGTATACCGTTGCCACTTTTTGTAATAAAAATACATGAAGCATAATCACCTGCTGTCGCGTAATGTTTCCTTCAAGCTTATAGTTATTTGTGTTTCGAAGTTATCTATTTGAAAGCTAATTTTATTAAAACGAAGCTGCTACTGACAAGATAAAAGTAGCGTCCTAATGTTTTGTAGAACATGTATTTTGAAATATCAGATAGGGTGACCACATCCACACTACTGTAGAATTCATTATCAGTCCGGTCTGTTTGCCTTTGTAAATTTTGACTGTTGGTTACAGGCCAAACAGATTGATGATGCTAGTATTGTTAACCATATACAAGAGCCCGCTTTCAAAAACACCTAAATAACAACTGGTACTTGATTACTAACTAGTATTTTGAAGCTTCATTGCCACACAAATGTTTGGACAGTTAGTTGCTCCACTTTGAACTAAAATGCCCTTATCCTTTATTCCAGTTTTTGATGGATCAAAACAATCAATTACAATCACCTATTGAAGCAATAAACGATACGCTCCGTTGTTTGAAATCATTCTTTCAAACTTCCACTGGGCAATCTTCATCTGTTATCAAGGTGAAACCAAATTTCTTTGTTCATCTTTGTTAGTTCCTAACCATTCACAATCGCGTGTCAAATTTATTCCCTCGCTGTGAAGAATATTCAATGTTTTCAATACCACACGGAACCATCATTTTAAACTAGCCGTTGTTCAGTTTCATGTGCAAACATTCGAGTTGTGCTGGCAAACTTTGTGCGCTACACGAAAGAAAGCGGACATAATTAGTTGTTATATCCTGCTTGCTGCAGTGATATCTGTATCTGAGGTATATAGAATTTTTGGATTATCTGTCCATGTTGACCAGTACATTCAGGCGTCTTAAAGTGGCTTCTGAGGTGAAACACCACGAAAAAAGCTGATTGCCTGGATTGGCATTGCCAAGTACGCTAGAACTAGTTAACTCTTGAGTACTTGCAGTCAATTTTAGCATTTGTAGCTAACACGGATTTACTGTTGTAGGAATTTATAACATCTCCAAGACACGTGGACAACAAATCGTCTTAACGTGTGTCGAGGAACAGTACAAAGTTCAAAAAAGTCATTTTGCTAAATTAATAGAACAGGTTTGCTTGGTACTCGAAATTAACATTATCTATGTAGTTTATTGATTGAGCTTCACTCGTCTGAATCCGAAAGACACGTTCAAACATATCATTTGATCAGTGTCGATTGCATTATACTAGAAAACCAGTGGATTTGTCAAAACTGACTGACTAGTGTCACACTTCAAAATGGTCCACCTCATGACCTGTTTGCGGTGACGGGACCCATACAGCCCGCAGTTTCTGACATAAAAATGCTCACTCTTGAACCGACAGATCTATGTCGTTACTTTTGTCTTCGGTTGAACTTACCAGTTAGACGTGGTCTCGATGTGACCCAAATTGGTAATCTTCGTTACTGTTTAGGCTGCGCAGCTAGACAACCAGTTCAACGTGGATTAAATTTTCACCTTTTGCGTTATTTTGATGGCGGACATCTACAAATTACTCCAGATCAACTGATAGTACGAAATTACCAGTTCATAGTTCATGGAGAAGACCTAACTACGCGGCGTGTGTCCTACCAACTGATCTACGTGGCTTCGCAGAGTGTTTAGAAGTCTTATACTAAAACTCGGTCACCGATCCATCTCATTGAGTTTCATGGAATTCATCATTATAACCACTCTCAGATAACTAATCTAAGCGAGAGTTCAAAATTCGTGTTTTGACCTGAGGATGGTCAGGTTCTAATGTTATATGGTCGATATATTTTATGACTGATTCTATCCTCGCCGAACTCATTTTACGACACATCTTGCTGTTTGGTGACTCACAGTCCTTCAATACATGTTTTTGTGTATTTTGGATGGAGATGAGCTATAAATTCATCTTATTCGTCCTTCAACAAATATACGTTGAAGTAGACCGCGATCGTCACATTTAATGCAAACAACTGAGTTAATGACAACTGGATTCAGGTGCTTAGAGCTACTGATGAGTATTTTCTCGTGAGGTTTTACTGCTTGTCAAGTTCTCAATGTACAGTACACGTATGCGAACTGTTATTTTGTGTTTAGTTGCATGCGAAGTAGGGAAGCGGTGTAAAATAAGATGAGAAGATCAAATCTTTGTCCGAATTCACCGTTCTAAAGATAAGTCCTTACTGGGTAGTATGTGATCAAACGAATAGTGTTGAGTGAATACCCATTCTATGAAACTGTTTATGCCGAATAATACTAGAGACATTTTAATTGAACTCTAACTCATAAGCACATGTCGAACCAGTATCACGGCAGCGTGTCCTCTGTTCAATAAAAATCGTCACAAACTTCGATAGTAGATGAACCGCCTGTTGATGTCGTTTCGGCCTGTATGGAATTTACCATCTTATGTTCATCTCCAACAGACTCGTTGTAGAAAAATACCAGTGTGATCGGGCGGAAACGTTAGAAAGCGGAATCTGATTGCTCTCACTTGATTCGCCGTTAATGCCTCCCAACATACTGGTATACGTATTGGTATATTCACAGTATGTCACACAGGTTGAAGTGTTCGAGTGAAATGTTGATTACTTGTGGTTTCAGTTTGATAAAATCCTTTCACGTATTTCTTCTTTGCTCAGGCTCAAATTCCCCTCATTGAACGTCTCTTGAATAGTATCGCAAAACTTTCCTCTATTCATTCACTAAACGCGTGTGCGACCGCTTGCCTGCAGACCGCTGTCCAAATCGGTGAGTTGTTCAAGGAGGTTCGCCAGGTTATTCTAGTAAACTGCTCAACAACCCAAAGAATACACCAGTCCTGATTATTACGTTTGAACTCTCTTCAAAATTAACGCTACTGTTCACAGTCAGTCATTAATCTTTGAATTTTAAAATGTCCAGTACCAAACAGAGAAGTCAGAAACAGTTTTTTGCACAATGTATCTATCGAGCACATTTCGCTGCATCTCATCAGGTACGTACTGCAGCCTGTGGATCTATATAGCAAAGTTCAATGGGCATTGTGAAGATAAACAACAAAATCAACAACCACACAAACACACGCACACTCAAACACATCCATACAAATCAGTTACCTAATTCAGGTCAGAATGTGACATGTCACAAGGAACCAGCGTCATCGTTCGCCCGACACCTGTTGATTTTTACATGAGATCCAACCGTGAAAAGTCAGGGCTTCGGCTGGATTCGAACCAGCGACAGAAACACTATGCTCCGACGCGGCTAGCGCTCTACCAGCTGAGCTACGAAGCCACGCCAGGAGCTCGAAAATATCACATTCAGACCCAATTACCCACCCGTCCCACTGCCTCATATGGAATCTACCAAATGATCTAGAGGATGGACTGCCCCGACAGGATTTCTGGATCACGTCGCGTTGGAATCCACCAACGCGACTGTTGAGTATAGAAATTGTTCTACTAATAAGTAGTTTGGCAGATTTATGTTGATTTGTCGACCCCAACTGGACCTAGGGAAGGAGTTTCGGATACGTCACGCAACAAAACGTCAGAGGCTTCTCCGGTTCGCGGATGCGGTAGCAGTTAGCAAATGGAAGCCACTTCTCTGCGTACAGAAAGACTTGTGTGTCAGTACCAGACTGTTCCGATAACTGATGTGTATGGATGTGTGTGAGTGTGCGTGTGTTTGTGTGGTTGTTGATTTTGTTGTTTATCTCCACAATGCCCATTGAACTTTGCTATATAAATCCACAGACTGCAGTATGTACCTGATGAGATGCAGCGAAATGTGCTCGAGAGATACATTGCGCAAAAAACTGTTCAAATTTGTTACGAGAAAAGGTTGCTTTGCATTAGCATATAGCTGTTTGTACAGGGTAAACCGAACACACTGCTGACATCGCTACAAGGAGCCGTTCATTGAAACAAACATCAAGCCAACCTAACATGTGTATAGTTCCTATTAGAAAGCTACCCTGAGACAGACAACTGATCTTGAGATGTGACTTTCGTTCGTCGCCGGGGGGGTGCTTCTGCAAGAATTTGAGCTCTTAGAGTGTCTCCACAGCTATGACCAAGAACCACAACTATGACCCCAGCTTGGTCAGAATCATTTTCCAGGCAACGCACAGTGCTTACCACAAATAGTTTAATCTCTAGAATTCTACACTTCTACCTACTTAAGGCGACTGACGTGATAGTTCTGCAGTTCCACCACACAGTTTGTATCAGCTAGCCATTGCTAATGCACAAACAAAATGAAACTTGCGTCACACTGTTGCAGTTCAGACCATAGAACGGTTGCGGGCTGCGGACATCATTCGGTCTTCATCCTAACAGCTTATCGCAGGTATCAGCTGCCTTAAAGATGGCAATGAAAACTGAGACACTCTGGAGAATAGGTGATGCAGATGAGATAGCGGCCATTATTCAGGGACAATGCACATTCTGTTGTATGACAGGCAGTTTTGTTGTGAGTGGTATACTACTCATGAGTAGTATATTGCCCACAGGCGACATTCGGGAACAAAAGAACAAGCTCCGAACGCGAGGAAGACGACGGACAAGAATAGACTATGGGAACAGTGTGTACACGCTGCGGCAAAAGTTCCACCAAGGCGAATGACACTGATGTACGTGGATGTATGTCTGACATGCAAATGAATGTACGCGTTTGTGGTTTGACTTTTGACATGACCTATACGGGAGTTTGCGATACAGGCGGGTTCTCAGGCCAATCGTCTTTTGCGATCACAACAATTCTACGACAAAAGTGAGCAATTTTGCAAGAAATCTCCTGAAGCAAGTGCGAGAAAAGCTCACTATACCGCTATAGGCTAATCAATTAGACTGTGGTGGCAGTAACTACACGGTAAACGGAGGAGTGACTTTTACTTGCCATTACCACCAACACGTATCTGCTTTAAACAGCGTAGAATAGGCAGTATCAAATACATGATAATCAACGAGCGGTGCGCATCATACAAACGGTCATTACGAAATTTTTCAAACGGTAAAATGTGCTCTGAGTTGGTATTTTAAATACACTTGTTGCATAGGATAGATATTCTTACCAGTAAACTACATTTGGCTGGTCCTGTCAGTTTCTCTCTAGAGTTAAGTTTCACAGTGGTTTACCACTTGTCTTGTTGCGATCGCGACATTGTTGTTAAAGACTTGCATGTTTTCCAATGAGTATTGTCATAGCATTATCAGTTACTCTATTGAACTGAATAGAAAACTCATTTAGTCAGAGGATATCACAAAATTCAATCTATACAATCATTCAAAGACATTAATCACTTATGGTGTAAACCGGTCAAAATAAAACGGATCAATGGACATCATCCACAGTGACCGATCATTATACTTATTCTTTGTTTGTGCACACCTGATATCTGGTAATTTCTAGACAGTCCTATAAAGATCTGCTAACTAATTTTGTTTCTTGTTGAAGGCAGTATCACTGTATTCACAATGGAAATTTGGGTGACTGTGGATAGCTATAATTTGCATTTGAATTTGTTGGTGATGTGAAGCAGCCAGGCCCAGTGGAATGTAGATTTACCGTTATGCCAAAAATGCAAGCGTAGGTGTCGATTGTTGGATCTAAATACGAATAATGATGTGTATTATTATTAAAAGGTTTAGACAGAAGGGCAAGTGGTTTTCAGTGCTCTTTACCGTCTAGATGGGTCAGATCCTAGACTCAGATACAGATTACGAAAACAGCTACACAGTTGCTGTCAGTGTCCACCAACTAAGTGGTGGACGACTGTTTCGATGTTGTTGGGTCTCATCCGAACCCACCACGGATGAATAAACGTCAGACATTTACAAACCGAGGTTACAAGGGAATTGCTACTCATTGCCTCACTAGTGATCATCGAAATCAGCTGTCCGTAAAACCTCTCTCAACCTTTGATTGGCCATGGTGGATGCTTAGGAGTTTGCAGGCCGATTACAAACAACTGACTGATCTCTTTGGAAAAGACGAAGCGCAACAGCTTAAGTGAGTAGAGAATTAACCACTTTTGTTTCGTATATAGATGATATCAATTTAAATGAGACCCAATTGCGGAAAAATTTAACTTCGACTGGATTGGAACCAAAGACAGAAACAGTCTATCTAAACGCAGCAAGCTGAGCTACGAAGCCACACTGAGAGCATATAAATTTCACATTTGGACTCAATTACTCACCCAGTCAACTGTCATGTGGAAATCACCAAATGATCCAGCAAACTGACTGCCCAAGTAGGATGCCTCGGCGGTTCATGCTGGAGTTGGCCAACGCCACCACTGAGCACTAGATTAGTATTAGTTTTAAGTGTTATAGCAGATTGTCATATGTTGTTTAAATATAACTGAAGAGAATAAAACATGTGCAACTTAACCATACGGTGGTTTACTTCACCTGACTGATTTTCACTAGCTTTGCACAGTGTACCCTCGGGTCGAGTCTAAACATTTTGACTTTTTGATTGTGAACAAAGAAATGTTTGTTAGTGAATTCGCCAGAAACAGCTAGCTTGAGTCTTGAGTCATAAGGCACATTTACAAGAAAAACTAATTAGTGGTATGCTACCTGTAGGAGTTCATTGCGACGCATTCCATTCCAGAGACTTGTGCTGCAAACTTTTGACTTGAGCATGTTCTTTTAAAAATTCACAAACGAACAATATGGTTTATTTCTTTTTTAATGGGTCGGCGCATGTTTGGAGTTTGCGAGATTCCGAGCCTTATACTAATTACGTACTATTGTCTTCTCCAGTGGACGATTGTCACCTAAACCACTACGGTAGTAGTCTACTCCAGTGAGCCGTTTCTTCTTTGCTTTTCCGGGAATTCCCCATTATAAAATTCATTAATTTGCCACCTCAACTTCTTGCTTGTCTAGCCTTAAGTATACGTCATGCAATCAGCCGTTTATACTTCTCCCGAAAAATATAAACATTTCTGAAAACTTCAATTAATAGTAACTTTGTTTCCGTTATCGGCCGGCTGGCTTGTAAGTGACCACCAAATTTCTCGCCTTCTACTAATTCCATTCACAAAGAGCCGTCCTTTGGGGAAAAGTGTTGTGACCGCAAAAGACGCTTGTCCTGAGAGCTCGTTTGTTGAGCAAACTCCTGCATAGTTCATCAAAAAGCAAACCACAAATGCGTACACTCATTTGCATGAAAGACATGCATTCACATACATCGGGTGGTAGTACGTTGTCATTCCCCTTGGTGAAACGTCTGCCATAGTGCGCATACACTATTCCAATAGTCTATTCTTGTCCGTCGTCTTCCTGGCGATCGGAGCTTGCTCTTTTGTTCATGAATGCGGCCTGTGGGTAATATACTACACGTGAGTAGTGTACTATTCACAACGAAACTGCCTATCATACAACAAATTTATCTTTACAGTTTTCTACTTGGCTCATCACCTTGGCACAATTTGGCGTGCACGCAGTTCCAACACTTTTTATCTGACTGGTGAATACCAAGGAGAAGAAGCCTCCCTTCTGCTCACTCTGCGTGTTGTTTTAGTTTGATGAAGTTGCTTTGACAAATTTTAAGCAATAACTAGACTTTAGTACTGTTCTAGATCAAGCAAATGTAGTTGTTTGGGACGAATTTCGACTACGTACTACTTTCTGTCTAGTATTAAACTTCTCGGCAACCCAGGCTCTTGGTCACCGAATGCAACACGCTGGATTTCTGTTTCGTACGATGACTTCGCTTGACATTCATCCATTCAAATCTACCGTTGATTGTAGCTTTCACCACCGGTCATACGGAGAGTTACTCAGTAGTATCTGACCGTGACTGGTTTTCAGATGACTTCGTTTAACAAGGCCCGATGCTTCTAAACTGATTGTTACAAACTGTTTGTAGGCTGTTGCTACGTTAATGTGCAAGATAACTTCCCAAGTTATACTAATCTTTTAGATCTAGCAATGAATCTGACGGGCATAACAACCAACATGAGTCAGGGATATTGGGAATTGTTTCATATAACCACGAACATTTCCCATTCAGCTACTAAACTAATCACGTGTCAAAACCGCATGAACCGCATGCCATTTCCGTTTTTCTGGCCTTATCTATTATTGACATAGCGATTTTTTACCTATCAGATTATCTCCACACAATATCATAACCATTTACAGTGAGATTACTCAAACATGTGAACGCAGTCTACTATTTCTTCTGTGACAAGGGCTCCCAGTGTTAGGTTGAGTGGGATAACTGAATAATTTCGTCGCATTTGTTAATGTATCTGTAAGTTCTAAAATAACACACGTTCTGTTCGCAAATCAGCAGTCAATTTACAGATTTTTCTTCCCTAATTGGCAGCAAAATCAAACAGCACCATTGGTAATTCTTCTACAGCCCCCGGTCCTAAGTTTCAAAGCGCATCTTTTAACTAAGATTTGATTCCTGACTAACACACAGAAACCCTGTCGGTTACAGTTTGCAACAAAATAGCTGCTATGCGAATGAACGTGAAACAAAA
Organism: Paragonimus heterotremus; assembly: GCA_013368495.1. Classification (NCBI taxonomy): domain Eukaryota; kingdom Metazoa; phylum Platyhelminthes; class Trematoda; order Plagiorchiida; family Troglotrematidae; genus Paragonimus; species Paragonimus heterotremus. The sequence continues at coordinate 28,296 of LUCH01000411.1, forward strand.
ATACACGTTCACTGCGGATTTTCACAAGAAAAGTGAAAATGTGAACCACCCTACCATTGCTTGCTAATTGCCTCGTTTTTGTCACATGCATCCTAAGTACCTTGACCCGACAGTTTTATCACGTGACTATCATTTACCTCCATGCCCTGCTTTCACCGGTTGAATGAAATCATCAATGAGTGGTCCTGCAGTAAGATTCCCAGAATCAACAGAGTGTACTTGATCAAACCCAACAAACACGAACATTCCGTGTATTCCGTCCGTTTCTTCTTGGATTCACTCTAAAGTTTAACTTTAATGGGTCTGCAGGACCCCGTATGTACACACGTAACCACATTCGGATTCGATATAAGGCCATCATGAAGGCGTTAAAAGTTGATCACGGAACCCATTCTACATATGAGCTATTGAAATATTCAAAAGTTAATACCCCCAAAGGATTCATGATCGTACGTAATGGAGGAAACCCGGCGGAAATATAGCTAGAGTGGAGGCGTGTTATCCACTGTTTCCCATTAAACCAACGTTGTTTTCCTTACCGTCTGTTTAGAGTTGACTGTTTCTCTGTTGCATTCCTATCGTGTCTGCCTGTGAAATAACTGTGCACCACTTTTATGTTTGCTACCTCAGCAGATTAATGTGAGAAAATATAAATGCAAACAGCTTTTCATTTGTTCACTAATATTAGAGAAAAAAGTGCCTACTCGGAACAAGTAGTGAAATACAGGATAAAGCCTAGAAATGGAATTTGATGATAACAATGTGGAAGCCCACATACAACCGGCAGCTGGATCAGTTTTCCGCTGATACCAGAGCACGTGATGCACCTTGGCTGTAGTGCAGATGAGGGGAAGGGATATTACTGTAGCAGAAATGCAAACGCGACTGGCTAATGTGTGCTCTGTTTCCGTTATTGGTCGACCAGCGGCGTCACGCTGAATTACTCGTGGGTGAGACAAGTCACATGCGTGCGGTCATATGAGCAAGGGTAGAAGCATGTGAACCAAGCAAGAGACCATGAATATACGTGGGTGTGGCCTTGAGCTCTAATCCAACGTCAACGGGGTGACGTCTGCGTGCGTGAACTTGGACTTCGGCAACTATGGTGATGTGTATGTAGGCCAGGTCACAAAAACTGTTGTTCTAGTTGTCATGGCGCCAAGACATGTATTCCACTGAATGGGAAAGATTGTCAAGTTGGTCCCTGGTATTCATTCCTGACTGAATCGAACGAGGGTTACGTTGAGCAGTTAAGAGACAACTTGCTTAATCAGAACGGCTCTCCTATCCGTCCCCTTCCACGACGCCATTGTGGGAGTAAGCAAACACCTGTGATACTCACAGTACTCCCGGCATGTGATATTCCGTGATCGGTTATCAGGCCGTCCTGAGTGAGCAGGTTGTGTCTGAGCTTGGTCAGTTACGGTGGACGACTGGTTTGTGCCTGCGTATTATTGTAAAACCATTACGGTCCGAAGTGTCGTCACAGTGCACTTTCACACGATGGATTATAACATGTTATATTACATTATTATATTATATATTATATCGACGCGTTTCACATCTGTCGTCCGATGACAAAGCAATGTGTAACAAGACAAACTAGGGGATCAAGAGTTGGACGTGATCGACGATAAACGAACTGACTAGAATCCGTGGTGTTCCTTTGAATTTCCATCCTAGCGAGAACTATTTTTTTGAAAACTTTCAAAACTGCAGACGTACGAGAACTCTGGCAAAATTTCGGCGTCTTTTTTAGAGATTTGTGATATTTGTCGTTCTCCATTAGTTAATATCTTTGTGTTGCACAAAACACCAAACAGATAATTTCGGTAGAAACGTGCTGGCTGGTACACTGTGAGAGTAATGGAGTATTATTTTGGGAAATAAAAAAGAACGTTTAAAAACAGTCGGGGTAACTTTCCGAAGCCGGTAAGCTTTGAAACACTCCCTGATATTGCTGTCATACTCAAAAGATACGATAGTAATCATCCAGTAGCCTGTAGAAAGAGGTATCCACGTTTTAAACCATGCAAAACAGTTTGGGTTGAATAGGACTTATTGATGGACAGACGAGGACTAGCTTGTTTGACTCCAACACGCCAGAGATTACCGCGGAATTTTGTTTTTAAAGTTTAATATTATTCAGCATAGTCACGCGACCATTCGAAAACAGATTAATTCGTTTATCTCCATCCGTTTCTGATTCCTTGGTGTACAACGAATTCAACCAAGCGTTTACAGTCTTCAATGTTGCAATATCTTTCCTGACGAGAAAACATCCCTCACAAGTAAACCACACCGATGTTCCATAAAACTTGTTTTATTAGGCATATATTAACTTAATCATTATCTGCGCTATCAACCAGTTTATAAACGAAAACGCATTAGTTACTTACACTTAGTCTACACGGTGACAGATTTTCATAATACTTTCAACAAATTAGCTGCTGAGTATTTATTCTTATTTTCTTATTCTCTGTTTATTTACTATCTTCGTTCTCACGATGGTGTTTAGCATCGCTGAGTAACCTACGCGTTGCCTTGGAAAACGTCAATCAGCCTAAACCTGCGCTTAACCAAAGCGGGCCTTCTCTGAAACGATTCGCTCAGGCACTAAGGCACTTCCAAGCACAACATAAATTTTCCATACAATCTTCGCGATCAAAATTCCTGCAAAAAAGACAGTCAAATATTGTTGGTGCAACCTCAGTTTTGGAAACACTGTCTCAGCCCAGAGAAAGCATTGTAGAATGTGCGATCACCCCACAAACGCACAATGCAATTGCAATAGATTCGGTCGCTCAGAGAAACGATCATTGGGAAACTGAAGTACCACCACTTATTAGAAAACACTTAGAGGTTAGTTTTGTTTTGTGGCTACGTTTTATCATTCAAGGGGAACAAATACACAGCAGTAACCAGACCTATATTCTCATATCTGATTGTCGTCCATATATTTAAGATAACAAAGTACAAACTGTGGTAAGTTTCTTTCACATTTCCTCAGCTTACTGCGACTTACCGAGTGGCAATATGTTTGAATGCCCTCGTATGGATCTCTGCTTTGGGATCATGATCAAATGACTTCTTGGCACGCGTTAACAAGTTTTCTTACATTTACCGAACGTTCTTCGGCAAACTGACTGAGATTTGGTACTCACTGCTTTCCTTAGACAGTCGATTTGATCACATTGCTCAGCTATCAACTGTACAGTGTACGATAAACATTAAGTGTCGAGCACTTCCCTGTTAGACTCAACCCGACAGTTCGCAGCGGAGTGAAGCAAGTATCTGCCATTTGAAACAATCCCACGGCCATTCATATCATAATAGTTTATCTCTGCGGTAATTTATTTCGGGGAGCAGTCTTCTGGAGAGGGGGACACTAGTCACAGAGAACTAGGTATTCTATGCATCGTGTTATGAGCCATACAAGTAAGCAAGGATCTGTCGCGGCATTACCTTGAGGGTACTGCGTACAAAAGTGTGCTGTCTAGGGCATCTTTTAATGACGTCTAATGTATGTTCTTTCTGCTTTCTGCTCGACCATTTGTTTTCACTGCTGCCTGAGTCAGCATCCAAACTGAGTTCATGTAAATAGGTTTGAAAATCCAGACCATCTGCGTACGGAGCGAATTCTGATAGGCTGCTTTTTACCCGCTTATGAGACCATCGTAAAAGGTAGCGTAGGTTGAAGAAGCTACCGGTGTTCTGACTACCACTTTACTTAGGGACAACAGTTGGTTGTTTAACCTTGGCTACACATATTTATCACTTCCAGCGTTACGGAGACTATATTTTCAGGACGAATCGGTTAGGTTGAAGTGAAGCAAACTCAGTTTGCTGCTGTCACTCACATACAGCTATGGCCACAGTCAACTGGCTGAGTTATTTTCGAGTTGAACATCACTCACAATTGATCACAGCTGTCGCATTCCCATAGACTTTCCAGTCGGCCCCTTTCGGAAAGTTATTGTTTCAGTGGCCAGTGGGACAAGCCCAATTTAGCCGGTAACCTCTCAGGTAAGCCGTCCACCGATGATGTGCCGCCATCAGTGCACTGGTCTGTAAAGGTCCTAAATGTTTGTAAATAATAACCTATTTGCTGGAGTCGCACGTTTTTGCTAAGACTCAATGCAGCCCATAGATCAGCGCGGGTGTTGAAACCAATTACTGGAACCGTGCTGAAACTTTAAGATGCCTGACGGTTTTATCCTGTTTATGTGCACTCATTGTTGCTATCCCCCTCTTCAGTAAGACGCCCTACACTTCACAGGGATGTGTGTGCACGCGTGTTTCCGTTTGCGGTGTGAAGCCGCTTATATGGCTTGGCCGTCTGTTCAAACAAATGTGGATCACTTTGTTCAACCACACATCGCTTCCAAAAGGAGGATGGAATTGCAAAAATCGGTCATTTTTCAACAGGGTAACTAAAGTTACCATGTTACTGAGATTTTTAAACATTCACAATTCCGAATGAGACCGTGGTGATCACTCTGGCCGCAGCCATTAAATTTAAAAGTGAAGGTGGCTTTAATTCCGCGATTTACTACTACGACAATGGCTGTACTGCGATAATCTTATGACTTTCCAGAATATTCTGGCAACGCCACTTAGTCTTTGCTAAATAGTTTGTTATTGTACCAGAAGCTTGACAAAATTTGGATTTGAGAACGTTTTCGACCGTAGTGTTTCTGTTTCAAAATGGCAATTTATAACAACCGTTTTCAACTTTTACACCAGATAGTATTTGTTGTCTTCGTCTATACAACGTTACTTGCGATGTGGTTACTACACGGTTGCTTAAACCCAGACATCAAAAACAGTCGCTTTAACTCGGAGTAATACGAATGGTAGCCGGTTTCTGTAACACTAAACCTCCAAGTGCCCTTTATTATAGTGACAAAGTATGTTGTTTTTTGGTATACCGAACAACCTTACTGCTTTTTTTCTCACAGTCCTACTGCTTTACAGTTCCATTTCACTTTTGCACTTTATGTTGTCACCAATCAACGCGTTTTACGGTCTAAGTCTCATTCCTCAGTTGCAAGGTCGATACATTCAGCACTGCATGGTCACAGGACAACGTACGATTGATAAGCTGAGCAAAAAACCAGGCCAGTTGACAGAATATGGTAGAACGCAATCGTCAGCGCAACGTGAAAAAGGAAAAGGAACAGCAGTAATTCTTGTAGAAGCTTACTCTAGTATACTTTGTCAATCGCCTGTGTCTTTGTAAAACCTGAGCTCTCCAGCCGGTCGATCGATCAGTTTTGACTTTTGCGTCCATCCGCGATTCAGGCCAGCATGTGCGCTCGTGCTACGTTCGCCCTTCGATTTCCTTTTAAAACGCAGGTGATTATTACAATATGCTTTTGATGATAAGGCCAAATGAGACTACTGACTTCTATCAGATTCCGCTGGAACTGCCTTGAACGACAAGGGATTGAACTACCGTTTGTTTTTGGCCAGCGTATAAACTTAGGAGTTTTTTCTGACTGGTGCTGTCACTACCCTTTACATATTCATTCTCAGAGTGACGTACCATTAATTGCCTTGGTGTGGTTAACGGAAGTATCAGGACCGTTACGTTGAGTTTTAAGTGGGTTAGTTTCACTGGTGAATGGAAGGAACATGTTCGCAAAAGAAGCACTGTGGTCGAAAGGAATTTCCGAAAGAAGAAAAGAGCAATGTAACGACAGATTGTCATATTTCATTTGAGTCGGTGTGTTCTTGCACTCCGTAAGTATATTACGCTTACAACGATAATTCGGAACTAAAGTCTGTTAACAGCAGTCCTCTTTTCTTTTTTTTACGTAGCTTATTTCCGAAGGAATTACACTAAAGTTGAAGCCCCTTGTAGAAGCAAAGCACGCGTTATTGGTTTCCGCCGTCTGCGGGCTTTCAAGACAGCCAATCCCTCATTCACCATCAGATCAGGCTGTCTTCGGACCAGATGCTTTTCTCACAGCGTAAGCCCGCACTTCAAATTTGTGAATAATGTGTCAGCTCACGTTGGCACCTTTGTCCACAGTTACCAATAAACTTCGCACACCTCCTACTCTTGTCACTGTTGTTTTTCGGTTGTGTTGTAAATTTCTTGGATCCAGGGTGGTTGCCGTTGTAGACTGTCTTCTTCTGACACATTTTTGAACGTTGTCCTACCTTAATCTTGTTCTATTCATCTTAAAAGTTCTCGTTTTTTTTCGCCGTCAACTGAGGCTCAAGTTACGCTAATCTAGGATTCTACCTAAAGTAAGTCATGTTTTGTATGTGCATGTACGTTCGACATCACGTTTTTGCGACTTTCTTTCACTTGACTGATCGTCTATATAATTACAAGGCTGCTATGCGATTTAACTATGAAAGATTTGAACGCCAACACTTAAACGTGGCTGAACTTTGCTATGACCTAGTTTGAAACGATGGGGACAACAATACGAACCACGGGGCGAGAAAGGTACGACACAGATAGGTTCACACACGGATGAGATGATTGACGATTTTACCAGTTGAACGCGTGCACGGAGACCCACAGAGCTTGTGTATTTGCCGTACGATCATGATTAACTGCATTGCAAGAGACTTACTGCGCCGCCTTGAATAGACTATATGGCGAAGTTGCTCACCAGGTAGTAATGTCACAACGTTTAACTCTGGTATTGCCTAGACCGACCGTGCTCAAACGGTGGCCTAATGCGCTAATGACTGAGTGTCTGTAAAATTTTATCAAGGAGATATTTCTTGAATTACGTACACTCCGTGTGTTTGTGGGAAATAATAATATATTATAACTCACTTCAGAAGAAAATTGCACAACGTTAATGAGGTACAACGTCCTGATTTACAAATGTTCAACTGCCGTACCACGTAACATAGTTAGCCCCGCAGACACTGTATGATCTCTTCGTTTTGAGTTCTGTTAGCGTGGTTTCTACAGGGAGCCAAACAAGCGTCAGCCTCGTAGTTAGATACAGTTTTATATGTTTGATGCTTTTTCATAACCAGTTGATTTGTATTCAGAAGATGCAAAACCATAGACCAAGTAGTGCTCCCCTTAGTACATCACAATTGGTGTTTGTGAGTTATCATCGTCGTCATCATCATCATCATCATAGGCAGCAATACATCAGTGGCTCGCATTGATGCTCAAGTGCCACACAACCACGAAGGAAAAAAACAGAAAGGAAGACAACCTACATGAGAAGAGAGTAAAAAAGAAAGAGAGGGGAATGGACCTAAATACTAAAAGTAGCTACGTCTACATGCAAACATACAACATTAAGGCGCCTACACCTTGCAAACAAACAACCGGCCTGTAAGTAAAAGTAAGGCGTCATCAGCAAGAGAGGTTCCTCACGGCTTTCACTTCCCCGCGTCATTAAATGCACTCACTTCACAAACAACTCGGACAAACAACGACAACATTCACGCCATTGAGCTCGGTTAGCCGCCATCTCACCTAAAGTTTCAAGCCATCGACTCTGTGAGTCGCGAGGGCCCCAGTCCGGAAGATGAACCTGATGTACAGTGGCCAACTCCTTCGTGAATGATTTCATTTGTCTACGCCAGGTCATCATCTGTCCACCTCACTCCTTACGCCAGTCGGCCGCAGTATCGGTAAACAGTGCTCGGTGTGGCAAAGGATTAGCTGGCATCCTTAATACATGACCTAGCCATCTAAGTCTGTGCAGATGTAGTGACTGAACAAAAGAACTCGTTTAACAATCAGTGCCGAACACTCACTTCCCAACCTCTTCGTTGCTTACTCGCTGGTGCCACCCGATACGAGCGATTGAACGCAGACATCGGTGATCGAATACCTGGAGACCGTTCACGTCTTCTATCCTGAGGGGCCAGGATTCACTGCCGTGAAGTAATACAACCCTCGCTGTTGTCTGGTATATGCGACCCTTGAGTTTCAGTTGCCATATGTGTCTCAGAATAGTGAACACCGCCCTAGCCTTGGAAATACGCGCCTCTATTTCATTCCCTACACCTCCTCCGCCGCCGCTGATGCAGCTTCCCAAGTATACAAATCGGTCAACAACCTCCATGACTTCATTATCTAACAGTAAATCTAAGTAATCACAGCAATCTTGCAGAAGTACTTTGCAGTTTGAAGCTGCAAAGCGCATTCCGAAGTATTTGACAGAATGCGAAATAACGTTCAATGTTGTTTGCGCCACTTGTTGTTTGTGAGTTATCCACCTAACAGTAACCGGAAGAAGTACGAAAAATTGACTTCATTAGACAATAGGTCGCGAATGGCCTCCATGAGAAAAGTGCTACCACAGGTAAGATGTGCTATACTCGTAATGGAACTCCATTCAATTAACTAAGGATGCGTGCGCTGTGAACTTATCTCGAGCGAAACCAATGCTGATGAGTGGTTGCTTCACGATCTGTCTGAGTATAGAACAACAAGTAAGTCGTGAACTGACACAAGATTAGAACAGTCGTAAGGTCAGTTATGGCGTTTGGTGTAAACTATTTAGGCACGTTATTTTTTAACCTCTCTTATCGGCTCGTAATACTCACAGTCGTTGTTCAGAATATGCTCGTGAACAGCTAGGGTTAAAGTTTGAACCGTGTGCGCTTGCACGACCACCGGTCATAAGGATTTCAGTCATTTTATCACACTGTTGTAAACTGTTTCATTGCTGTTTTGATTTGATAGTGAAATTCAACTGACAAAAAACATGAAGAGTATTGTGGTGAATGAACATCGAACCAACAACCCGGTTGACCTAACTAACTGTCGTCGTCATCTTTGTTTTCGGTAATCAGTATAATCCGGCATGCTCACCAACTGATCGACACGGGAGGGGATTCCCGTCTGGTTGACCTGCTCGAAATGCTACAGCACGTGGTACGCACGAGGCCTGTTCATGTGAGTACCTTGGTAATTTTTTATATTGGGTGCGTAGTATTTATCAATCACCATTTTACTATAGTCGAGGCCAATTATTTCTATAGTTCAGCTTGCAATCAGCATACCACTTTCCACTGTGTCCTCATTGTAACACTTCCGCTTTCTTCACCTTCTAATAGGAACGCCAGTTGTTCATGCATACCATATTTCCGTCATTTTGTAGGAACTATTGGAGACTGTTGAGCCGAAAATTGCACACTTTATTTCGTCGCCAACTTTAGCGGAAACTACAGTTGAACGAACTCGTCCGCGTTCTAAAACCCACAGAGCTCTGTGTGAGCTGATCGTCCGTTGCGTGACAGCAAGTGAAAATGATGAACGTATCTTCATAAAATCCGTGAAACTAGCAAACGGGCTGTTACAGGACGGGAATCAGCAGATACAGGTTCGTTCAAACCTATTTCACCAACGTTACTTCGGTATATCATCAGCCTCATAAGACAAAAACTGACATTAACTGTAGGGATTTATTGGTGAAGCCCCGAAATTTGCGACTCAGCACTTTAGAGGTCTAAAAATTATGGTAGTAGAAAAGTCACAGATTTGCTTACAATCTTCTCACATAGTCATCAGTTTTCCTCATCTTGAAGCCTCAGTTGTGCATCCAGCTGCAAGCACTAATGTATACCGCGTCATCACGTTAAAGTCAACATATGGAATATCGGAAAACTAGAAGACCGGGTGAGTGCAAATAAATGTTCTTACCGGTCTTATGAAAAATACAAAAATACAATCAGAGGGATCCAAATATTGTGCAAGTTGTGTCAGACAGGATTTTTGCTGAAAGGTTTTGCTCATTGTGAACTTTTTGAGAAACGATAAAATCAACGAGTTGCTCACGGGGAATTCCATTGCAACAGGATAGATGTTTTAGGGATCTGACAAAAAGTACAAAGTTGTTTGGAAACAAACCAGGATAAGTAACAGGTGTAGGGTATATTCAGTACGGGAATACATAAGCCTTCATAACTCGGCTAACCAAGTGGTGGGAAATGAAGACAAGAGTCAAGCGCCGGCTTTAAAACGAAAGCCTTCGGACTTTGTTAAAAACATCAGTGGCATGAAATGACCGTGTTACTTTGTTTTCGAAAGCACTTATCAGATATTTAATGAAAAGCATTCGAGGTAAAAGTCCACTATTTTTACGAACAGAGCAACACGAGTGAAAACAAGTTATCACCACATTTCGACGTGTTAGGAGACAAACTACGATATTCTGACCAACTTGATAGCTCGGGTAAACTGTCCAGCAGAAAGAAAGAAGAATATCTAGCTGGACGTTTGACTCTCAACATCACATCATGTGCACATTTGCTCACAAATGTACGATTGTCTACTGGCATGGATGTAATATGAAGTGAAAACAAGAAAGAAGAGAAGATTGCGCCGTGAGGAACACCAGAGTCAGTAATGAGTAGCGATGAGGCTTGAGCATCAAACTGGGTAAATCGACTTCAATTTGCAAAGTTATCATGTAAAAGGTCGTCACTTGCATTGTGAATTCCAGGTTCTTCGTCATGGAAATGACAGGGTGTTTGACACAGTACTCAGAGAAATTTGATTAGCAACCTGCCATCAAGGCTGATTTCCTAAATAAGTTCGCTTTACTGTTCTATGTATCTGTTATCATACAAACTGTTCACTTGTGTGGAATGCGTTTGATAAATGCTCTTGTGTTACAGATTTCAAATACGTCCTAAGCGCCTTATTAGCCTTCTTCCGAGCGTAAATACCGTTCTAGTCTTGACTCCATAGATCCAATCAGTCTCCGAAATAGTTACGTTAACTAAACTACCATATTTAATCCGGTTTACTGAAGTAAAAGCTAAATGAATTGAAACGAAAAAGGTAGAATCGATCCTGTGTCACAATCAAGCAAACTGACGATCATTTGTTGTTTTCACGACCGTTATAAATTTACCATACTTGGTCCTAAATTAAAATCAAAAAAACTTTTTTTTCCTATCACATCTATCCTTCGTGTGACCTTCTTGAAGTGCTCAGTACTTAAATCACTTAGTTATTTACACTGTCTACTGACATATTATCCACATAGTGTGAACACAGCAGTGCTCAGTATAATGAAACACTGGCTCGAGTACTTTGAGCAGGCACATCAGACGAGTGTGTTGTCTTACTTTACGGCGTTGTTTACGAGGTTTTGACAACATAACAAGACAATCCGGTTGAATGCATACCTACTTTGAAAAGCATGGAACATGGAGTTATGTCGTCAACCATGGTTGCTTGCAAAGTACGAGCTATCTGGACATCATCATCTTTATCATCACAGACAGTAATATATCAGTGGTTCCCGCTGATGCTTAACTGAGCTATCTGGATAGGTGAACTTAAATTAGAAAACATCTGGCCGATAAGCTTTTACGGTTTAATGATCTCCGTTTATATGTGCACCTGTGTGTATGTAAACTTCGTTCGATACGTGCGATGCAACAGTCTTCGTTTGCGCTATAGTAATTTACAATTTCAGTGTTTGAGTGTTTGGTACGTAACGGTCAATTCGTTATTAGTCACAACAATGATGACTGATGGACTTTTAAAGTCCCATACTCGAGTTCAATTTATAGTTGGCCAGTATTTCAACTAAAGATTGCTAGACTGTTTCTAGTATGTCAGGTATTACATTGAAATAGTCATCTGCATACCTAACTGACAATCTTCTCTGTTTAGTCACTCCAAACGAGTATGTTAGCAGTTGCTTGCCTGATCGATAACCGCAGATGTCAAACACCTTTTGTTGTCCCGGCACCTCTGTGTTTTGATTTTTGAACACCTTTGTCATTCGTTCATTCTGTTGGTTGTATACTTGAGAACTCCGAACAACTGTGTCACAGTCGTCGTTTCTTATTTGGCGGACTGTGCTAAACAGAACCATATGGTAGGCACATTTCACCCTACAACTTCTGCCCATCAGCCCAACTACAATGACGTGAAGTTTTAATCTAAGCTAGGATTTCTGGAAAAGTTTTCATGTGGGTCGACTGCCTTAGGTACATGTGTAAGTTGCGCAGTGTCAAATAGCAAAATAGAGTGCTGCGGAATAAACCATATCACTGTGAATAAGGCATGTGCGTCCTGTTTGAAATGGTTCTTTTATGGCACCCAGCAGACGATGGTTAACCATCTAAGCCTGGTAAGCATATGGTAATAGCGTTATTAACCTGTTTGCTTGTAGGTAGATTTTTCGACCGCACTGCTGTACATGTGATGACATTCCTTCTGGTTATTGATAGGTGGAACACACTGAAGCCTCAGAACGCCCATTCGGTGCCAGCTTGCACATGAAGCGTCTGTTGATGAACGCGCAGTTATTACTATGCTAGACAAATGGAGTGGCTTGCTGTTGTATCCCCGGCTGAGTAAAAAACGCAATCGAATCGCAACCGCGTTATGTTTGGAAAGAGAGCACTTAACCATGGATTCACCGAAGATTCCATAGTCGTTCCGACCACAACGAAGTTCTTCCATAAGGACAGCCCATAACGTTAGCCGCCTAATGTGAACGATATTCGTAACTGTCCGCCTCCGTTTTGAACTTCTGTTTCAGTAGCGATCCGCTCTCACTAGCTTTCTCTTTTGTTGGGCATCCAAATTAACAATACTGCATGACCTGCGTCACTCTTCCGTGAAAACTTCTTGTCATGTGAGATCTTGCTTGAATTTGCCCACTCAAAAACGTCAGGTTTGATATTTCAGTCTTCTGTTCAATCTTATGTTTGTCAGTAACCGAGCCTTAGATAGATGGCTCATTGAAATTACTGTGGCTGTGACTGCAGACGACGGACTTTTGGATTCCAGGTATGCTACACCTGTTAGAATGTCGTATCAATTAACATAGGACAAATTTACTGAGGATCGAAGGGATTTGATCAGATGGTAGACAACAGACGTTTAAGCACTCACAATGAGGAAGGAATTTGCAATAAGAATAGTTACGGACCATTAGAAATCCTCGGAGTAATCACCAGAAAGAAAGGTATAGCAAACGAGCTCCTTTTTGGTTATACATTATTAGGTCAAATACGTTCATATGAAATAGTGTTGTCATGGCGAAGCGAACAAAACAAGTGTCAAGTTTATTTGGACTTGTTGGATGCTTTGTTCGTTTCGCCCTGGCAACACCGTTTCATATAAACGTTATGTATTTGGCATGATGCAAAACAGTTACCTGCAAAGACAAGAGAACCAAGTGAAAAAGGTGCTTTCTTGCGAAGAACCTAGTATTTTCTGACTTCGTGCTAAAATAATCCGTAAGATCAATTTTTCGTTAAATTGCTTCATCTAAATTTATTCTACCAATTAGCTGACTGGTCATTCAAGACTCTTGGTTAATTTCTTTCTCATTCGTAAAATTTATCCGTAAAGAACACAATCTACGATATTTTGACCGGAGACCAGTCAAATGCTCAGTTTTTTCATGCCCTCTTCCGACGCCTGCATTATGCACAAACACAAGTGAGTGCTGAAAACGGTCTTCTGAGAACCGAAAACCCTACATCCACAGAAACGCAAAAGCTTACAGTGATCGACTGCAATTCTAGTAAGTTTTCCAGTATGTTTATCTCCAGGTCGAGTTCTCATTTGCTAAAACTTCCACTACATTTGTCAAGCTTTGTTGATGGTTTATTATCTGAGACCACCCTGACTTAAGAAGTTATCCCATTCTGTTCACTTTACAGTTGCTTTGTTAATCCACAAGAAATATTTCTGTTGAAGGCCATGACGCTGCAATCGGTCGTACGCCTTAGGACGTAACGCGTCGAATAAATATTCAACTAGTGACACGGATTGATTGCAATTTCTTATTTTTCGAGAGAACTGGGTTCATTTTTACTAGTAGCAAAAGCGTTTTGTTATCTGTCAACTGATTGCGGAATAAAGTGCGCATAATTAAACTGAACTATGTTGAATAGTTTGAAATAACTTTCTGAACATATATAACCACCTGGTCACAGCCAATTCCGCTGAGTCAGGTCACCCCCGTCGTAGAAGTCAACTTAATAATATAACCATCTATTGTCTCATCATATCATCTTGTTTACTAAGGCAACATTGGCTTGCATCTTACGAAACTGAAAATATGTACCGTGACTCTCTTTGCTAGGTTAAGCTAAAATCTGCTTCGAATAGTGAATAATTTGCATACTTCTGTTGTTCAGTTTTGTGAAAGTGAAAAGATAGTGCACTCCTACTGAAGTGCTGGACCTTGGATGTGTAACTGATGAACTGAGATTTTATGATCAAATTTCAGCTGCTAGGAATGCCAACTTGTCGCAGCTCAGAATCACGTTAGCCAATATTTCGTCAATGCATAAGGGTCCGACCTGAACTGCCTGTTCAGATGATGGTGGTATTGTCTGATATCTCATAGGAATTCATCCGTTGTGCGTATCGAAATCATATGCCTAAATGGATTTCTGACAAACCCGTGTGGCTTGCTACTGTGAGGGTGACCTCAAAACATCCGGGCTTCGTGTGTACTAAATACTGTTAGAACTATCACTTTACACTATGTGGTCTGTGTTAGCGTTCATTTGACTGACTAATTAAATTTAGATGTTAAGGACACTGAGAACCACCAGTAATATTCTACATGTACCTTTACAATGGCCATCACGACTGTCAACAATAGCTATTTATTTGGCAGTCCGACAAAAATCCCAAGTCATTGCCCTACTGTCTCTTTCAACACAAATAAAGCGCACCACGACCTTAAGGTACTACTGTCTTAGTGGCAGTTCGTCTCGTTCGGTGGTTAGTCTTGTCATTTCTTCGGGTTGTAAGCATCACCTTCAGTTGTTCATGAGGTCTGAGAAATAGAACTCAAGACACTTATCAACAGGGACTTATTCGTTCAATCCATTCAACTTCATTGGTCTAATCAGCGTGATACAGCTCTCTCGGCCTCCACCGAAACCAAGACTGATTCCGCTGATCGCTACAGACGGTTATTCAACCCAGGTTAGTCTCAAAGTGCTCGATCAAAATGAAACGGTCAGTGTTGAACGTACACTTCTGAGGACAACACTGAGATTAAGATGACTGCCCCGAAAGAAGAGGATAAGAGACATCAACACAGGCAATGTTATTTTAAAAAGGACAGGACTGTGTTGTCATGGTACATGTCAGACCATAACAACTATCCTCCACACGGACAGTCGGAAGTCTTAAATCGAGCGAATTGAACGTCCCCATGCTATTCCAAGATCCCCACCAACAATACCATCCTTACCACTGACAGCCACCAGCTTATGCCTGTATTGATCGTTCTTTCAACTGTTGTCGACCCCGAATGTTAAAACCACATTCAGACAGGCATATTGCGCTTGTTAGCACCTAACTTTTCGTTGGCCACGTTCCATTTCATTCTCAATCATTACTAGTAGGAGAAATAAGAGACAGATGTTTATCCACTACGTACACACCGCACGTTCACAGATCACCTCTCTCAGACCAAACTAGTCGTTGCTGAAACTTAGTAGGTAGAGGAAAGTGAGTAATCAGTTTGCCTTGTTAAATACGAAACGATCTGCTTGTGAAACATCACGCTTTCAGCGGAAGACGCTCAAGTAAATGAAAACAGACTACAAAGACCAACCACAAATATCTCACAAAAGGTATAAGGGTTACTGTTTATGGCTTGCAGCATACGAACTCGTCGTTCACAAATACTATGTCTAGCATAACGAGAACCAGTTGAAGAACAGGGAGAAGACATTAGTTTCACACTGAGTTAATTACCCTTCACTTATTAATGATGCCAGTATACAAAGAGCTGAGGATTCATCTCTGGAAGAATTACTAAGTAATGCTCTGGTTGATACCTCTCTGATTCAGTGTGTTTGTTGGCGAATAGAACACAACACAAACTACTAGGTAGTGAGATGATCACGGACCATGAAAGTCGTAACCGGTTTGCTTGTCAAGGTCAATTGTTGCAGCCTTCTAGGTTGTATCAAATTAGCTATTCGTACATCCGTTTCGGGATGCTTCTAGCTAAGCGTGGCCGTACGAGCTTGAGATCCAGCTAGATAGAAGCCAATTACCGGGTTTCCCACAGTGCCCACTCTAGCCCTGGTTCTTGGTTTTTCGGACTTACTTCAGCTAGGTGTGTTTAGGTGAAGCCACAAGTGGTGTAGAGCAAGCCGCTGATGGAAACGTTTGCTTGGGCTTGCTACGCATTGAATCACCGTGACAAGCGAACCTGGGTAGTGCTGCCGTTGGACACGCTTGCATAAATAGTCATCCTGATCGCTCTCAAGGCCAAGGGTTACATAAACCAGCTTCAGACTCCTTACTTGGTCGCGATCCGGAGAATTACGGCTGGATGTTGGATGTTGCTGCCAGATTCGTTTTTCTGAGTTCTGCTTAGCCTGCTGCAAGAGGTGTCCATTTGAGAAGACCGATGACGCTATACAGTTTACCCACATCAAGTAAATGAAGTAAAACTCAAGAAAAACATTGATCGAACTGCATGTCATTTTCATCCAAAACTTTTTTTATTGATAGCATAGGTGTTAAAGAGTTGTAAATGTTGATGGCTACTATATAGCTAGGGTTGATCGCTAGTCCAACTGGGACGGAAGGACGTATTACAATGGCACATGCATGACTGGGAATAACCTGTTTCACCAATCGCAGGATTTATTGAACGCGTTAAAATTCTGGGCGAATATGTATGTGATGTGTACGTGCATGCACGCCTGTCCCTGGGAGCGCACTTTCTCTGTCACAATTTTTTTATCCCTTGTCAATCAGACGACCAATATGGCGGTTCTCGTCCACTGGCCTGGACTAGTTATTGCCTGATTGACGTCATTCTAGTCTCCGTTTCATCATGTGTTTGACAGGGAAAAGCCCGTTGCGTCTAGATCTGATTAACGTTTTTTGTTCTCAGTCATGTCCCGAAATATTCAAAATTCATTGTCGTCGCTCTTACAAATCTGAAATTTGTCGGATTCACGGTTAGTACTGTCATATAACAAGCAGCTTCGTTTGTGAGTAGTATGGTGTGTATATTCCCGAACTAAACAGAGGATCTGAACGCCAAGAAGACGAGTGACCGGAAGCGACTATTGGAACCGTCTGTATGCAGTATGATAGAAGTGCCACCAGAGCGAACGACAATGTACTGCTGCCCAGTGTGTGTGAATACACGTCAGCCGTGCAGAAGAGTGTACGCGTTCGTTGTCCTATGTTTCAGCGTAACCTGTACAAGATTTCATGTAGTACAGTACTTCGTAAGTCAAGCGTCTTTTGCGGTCACTGCAGTACTACGTCCATTCTGGAGTTGGCCAACACTGAAACGTTTTACTTAATTTCAAGTGGAAAATCACACATTTGATTGCAGCCCTCGCATTCGGAGAAAATTTCCAACTAACCTCTTACGAAAAGAAGCACTAGACTCGAGTTTCGCTCTCGTAATTCGCTCATCATTTGTGCATATCCTTGCCACGGCCGGGAGTACAACACCGACCACGCCTTCATGAAGCAACCGTGCCATTGGCCTCACATTGGGCACGATCAAATTACCATATCTGAACGTTCAACCGCTTTCGCTTGCTGGCGTTCGTGAAAGGCAATAATAATATAATATGTGAAAATATCCCAGGTCTTTACTTCAACGCGAAAGTTGAAAGACAACAGCTGGCTGACGGTTCTCTATTCGAATTTGGACCAAGAATGTCGACGGATATACGATGCTTCAGAATTGTGATCAAAAACTACATAAAAGTAACTTATTATCCTGCCGGATAAACGCGCATCAGTATTACATCGATCCATTTGATTTATCTGGATTGCAACAAAAGCCAGAGAAGGCAGTTGACAATTTCAATCTCCGTACTGTCTGTGCAGTATGTCAGAATGATTATACCGCTACTGTTGTGCAAAGAGTGGAGGAGGTTTTGCTGATTCACAAACTGATTTCTGGCTTAACGAATTTAAAGGTCCGAGAATCCCTGCTAGCGTACGACTCGTTGAACATTACACCCTAAGACGTCGATACTGCCTGACTCGTAATACCCACTTCGATTACTTCGACTCTTTCTAATTAAGTCGGTTGTCATCTTCACCGTAACCTACCATATGGCACAAATGGTAACATCTGTTTGACACTGAACCCCATCTATCAGTCGTGTGATATGCCAGATCATCATTCCCGCGTCTGCCGTTCACGAACAGTTTTACACGTTAATCATACTATACTGTAGGATTACATAAGGAAACTTTGAAAAACGAATCTATTTTTGAAATGAAAAACCGTGTTTACCACTACTGATCATCCACTAGAACCATAACCAACCATTGCTGACGTTTGTATAATGTTTTTAAAAACGGGGAATCAATTCGTTTGCTTTCTCTGGAGCCAGACCCTGATTCAGCCACTAGTGTAATCCCGTACACCCTTTACAGGTAAAGTTTAACTTTGTTTTCTTCACAACCCTCGTCCTACATTTTTCAGATTAATCAAGCGGAGCTGGCACTGTCTATCTCAGCAGAATTTGTTCACTTAGTGAATTTAAATAGAAAAATGAGGGAAAGTAAATCAAGCGGTCGGCTCTGATATACCATTTTATAGCGTCTGAATACAAATGAGTATGTAAACAAATTAAACCACTGGGGCAAAACTCCACAGGACGAGTGCCTTGGTTTCAGGAATTAAACAGATGAACAAGTAGCCAAAAACACATTTGAATACCATCTACTAAAGCAGCTGTAACGTCAGCACAGATTGTTTTCAAACACAAAGGAGATTGTGGCGTTTGATAACCAAATCTCTCGCAGACTGCGTGGTGCGTTTCTGATTGTTCCTAAGATTCATGGGAGAATTTGTTGTAACCTCTGACTCTGTGTTCTGTTGTGCTAATGGGCTTCACCAGTAGACATGTACTGTTTGATACAATCAGTTAGGTGAAGGACGAACCGATAACCGGTTAATCACACCAGACAGCATGCCCCTTCCAAAAGGCAGAATACGAAAGTAAATTCCGAAGAAAAATGTGCGACCGGTTACAACTTGAACCCTAACAGTAACGGCGTTGAACAGCCTGTGATCAGACAAGCCCGACACACTGCAGCAAATTGACATTATGCCAACAAATAATTACAGCAGGTTGTAGCAAATAAACGATAATAGGTCGAATCTGTTGCAAAGTTTGTTGAACGGACACTATTTGTATCCGAGCAAGCTTTCTTTACCCTTCATTTTTCATGGTTTGTTAGATGGTGTACTTATTTTGTCTAATCTTCAGTCATCTTTTGAAGAAGAAGAAGAAACAGGCAGTACCAAAGGCTACATGAAAATATTTTATCCCAATCCGTACGAACACTTTAAGGGAGCTCCATTTCAATATTTTGATATGTTTGACAATCGTTCTGTCACAAAATTTATTAGTACTGTAAAGTTGCAGTGATAATATATGGTCTGGACGAACAGTCTATCCGGTATCCTACTGCCAAATGATATATGCCTGAAATATCTAGTGGAATATATATTTTAAAAAATGTCCTTGAATTATTGGTATGCATTGTCAACGAATGAGCGGTACATCCAGCACACGTGCATTGCCAAGTCGATTGCCTAACGGATGTGTGATGGTGAGTCTTGGCAAGCTGGATACAGAGAGAGATAGAGATTTTATTATCTGGTGAAAATGTCATCAATACGAAGACAGTACGGTATGTCGCTACTCAAAATAGTTCTAGGCCTTTTAACAGAAGGAAGCTTTATTTTACTTTTTGCCTCCATAAAGTGTTAGGAATTGAGCGAATCGTTTTTTAGATTGGCTATTTTTGGTACGTAAACCACAAATTGGCAGTTATAGAGATGTTAAAAGACAACCCGCAAGCCTGTTTTTATCACTTCCCTCCTCATAAACAGTCCACTTCGTCCGTCGAAGAAAACAGACGTAGATAAACTGTCATTCATGAATGGTCACACTCTCGTGGACTTTCCGGTCAGTCACTTTTGAAAAGAAGCCCCAAATTCGCTCAGTGTGATTGATATATTTTCAGTTTGATGAGGAGCCTTGATCTTGGAGTCAGTGGTCGAAGGTTACAAGACAGTTACTGTATCTCTCAAAAGGATCAGGCAATCACAGTTGTGCTCACACGCCTGGACTTTCATATATCCAGAATCTGGTCGAATCCAATGTGAGGTCATTTGAGCAGTGTCTAGTACAGTTTTTGTGTAACAGTTTGGCGGGAATTCAAATCCCGTGAAAGGAGTTGAACTAGTGACGAGTTCCAGTGGGAGCGAAACTTGAATGGAAAGCTTTTTCTGAAAGGATTGGCTGAAAATACTGTGAGAACAAAATACCACATATGAGTGAAGTTCAATTCATATCAACCACCACTTATAAGTAAATTAAACCGAAGTTTATGTGTAACGCTCTACACTACACCAACAGTACGCCTGAGTAAAGTAACATTGACATGTATATTACAACTCGACAACGAAGATGGTTAGCCAGTTACACCCTGTGTTCATACATTGTGATTGACAAAACATTACAGAAATACTGAATATAGTGGGCTATGCTTTGAATTTTTTCCCCTTAATATTTTCAATTTATGCACAAAATTCGAAGACGAGACTATGTTGACTTATATGGAATGTTACCAGTGAATATCGCGGTTAATTATCGAAAGTCACTTCAAATCATTCCCTCAATTTCTATCTCACATGTTACAGATACAGTTCATGACAGCCTGCCACCGACGTGGACAGAGCTGCTTTTATCGACGAGACCACTTTTGTACTTTCTACATCAACTGTGCTCATCACATCATGCGGGATTTCAGGTCAGTGGAAAAAAACAGTGTTCCTTTTTGTTACTTAAACCCTATCTAGGTTGGGTATGGATTTATGTGGATGCACTTGTCGCTATGCGATTGAACTTAGTGTTACTTGGTTTTTTTAAGTGGAATTATTTGAGGACTGTTTAGCACGTCACCTAGAGTAACTCACAAATCTACCGCGTTTACCTTGAACGGGAACCTATTTCCAGGCTAACGTTATATGCTTTCTATGCCAGAGTTACACAGATTAGAAAAATATATACAAGCGGAAATTCAGCCTTTATACAGAAATTCTTAACCTGGTGAGAATACACAGGAAACGATTCTAGTTATCCTGAGCTAATATCATTCCTACATTCTGAACGTTGTATGAGTGTTTTTAACTGTAGTACACGGTGCATCGGTTCAAGGACCACGGTTAAAGGTTTAAGATCCACGTTTATTAGCAGTCTATCGGAGCAACTGTAAACCTGTTCATTCGGACAGGACACGACGGAATGTTGGTTTGCTCATATCAAACTGGCTCTGTATATAAGTAATTCATGGTTAGTAAAATATACAACTTACAACCAAGTGAACTGTATGCATGGAACATAACCGTCAGCAAGCATCGGTCAATAGTGCATTTGCGTCGGTATAAGATGAACGAAGGGGAGTTCAAATGAGAATTCATAATACCGAATCAGAAAGTATTGCATGTAACAATGGGTGAAATGACTAGCTGATATTTAATGTTATCAACACGTGGGGTGTATATGAAAGACCTGCTGTACGGTAATTTAACCAATAGGAACTGCATGGGAACAGCTAAAACTGACGTTGTGTGGACCGTCGCTCGTGGCTTGACTGTCCAGCGGTTATCGTCCCGGTGGCTGGGTGTGATGGTTAGAAGGTTCAAGCATCCCGGAGGACGCTCTGCCTTCACACCATCATTTTTATTAATGGTAATCGAAACATAAATTTCAGTGGTCTTGGCCAGAATCAACAGATAGTAAATCATAGATTTTTTTCGAAGTACTATTAGATCCATAGGTTTTTACTGAAGACGAACTTATCTGTTCATGCCTTCGTGTTAAGCAACAGATAATATTTAGTGGGCGGTTCATCAGTCTGAAGAAACCACTTGCAGAGTGAAAAAACTGATTGAAAAAAGTTACGTAAATCTATGGCATATTAACAATGCGAAGCAGCAAAGTGATATGATCAACAAAACAATATAAACAACAACATCGGAGTTATGCGCACATATATCCCATGTTATGTGGGAGTAAGCTACAAAGATAATCATGACCACTGTAATACCAGTTGACACCAGCACATATGCGGATCCAGTGGAATATTAGGCATTTCATCTAGGTCAAAGATAATCAAAAAATTAGGCAGCGATTTCCAGAATAGGTGGACTATGACTGACTAGCCGTTCTGTCCACATTGTAATAGAAGTGAATTAACCCTGCTGTCGATCCCAGATTAATTAGGGAGGAGGGGATATTAACGGGATGACCACGTATGTGTTGAAAATTTTGTGTATGTGAATTAACTCTGCGCTCAAAAGCCTTTATTCTACTGACTGTTTGTGACTAGCTTTTAGGGGGCAATAGTTCAATCTGAGACCCACGACTATTGTATTAGCCTCTTTCCGAAGGTTGCAAGTGAGATTGGGGTCTTCTTAAAATTCGGACAACAATCCGTCCCATTTGGTTTCACCCGAGGGCGTACGTTGGTGAAGAATGGAAAACAATGCTGCAAGGTGAAATCGTTCATGGACACCTTTTAGAAGATTCAGTGTTGTTCGTCTTTTTCTATCTTAGCAGTGGAAGTTATTGCTAGACATCATACGCCTCTCACTCCTATTTCTAAGTATTCATCACATTCGAGGACTACGGTTCGTGGTCACTCTGATATTACTGAGCACAGTTTTGTTTGCGCATGCCTGTGTTTTTGTAACTGGTGGAGTTGGATAGCAATTTTGCATCGGCCAATGAGAATGCGATATTAAATTGCTTTAAACTGCATCCACACCTTGCTGGGTCCGAATAACTTGCCACATTTTTGTGTCGTCCACAAAGGGCAGCACAAGTGGCTATTCAACAACGAATAGATTGAAAAACGGATGGCCTAGGACAACTTTGTGAAAATTAATTATCCGATGGAAACCGATCTAGTAACTTGTCATTTGCATTTATTTTGAAGCACATCTTGTCAGGTGGACCTCCAGCCACCCAAGTGATTACCTCATAACACCATGTTTGCTGAGTTTTGTTGCAAAACAGAGTGATCAACCCTGTCAGAATATTGATTGAGATCTAGGTAGACTATAAAAACGGAGCGCTCTCCGGTTAGTGGCTTTTGTCAAGCAGCTACAAACAGTCAGTGAATCTGTGACACATGAATGCCGCTTACGAAACCCATGTTGAACTTTGGTGAAAAAGTTCATGTTCAGTCATATTTGCTCTCCGGTACCTTGGAGATCAGTAAAAACAAAGCTATCAGCTGACACTCTGTATACATTCATCTTTACAGATAAGTGGCTGTTATTCGTTGTCTTGCATTCAGTAGGATGCCAGCTGTTAGCATTTATTTGAAAAGAACCGTTGGAGGTTCAACTAAATCATTTATTCAATGATGGGCGGTAGGGTTTTTGTTCATATGAAGTGAACATCACTCACAATTGATCGCACTTGTCGCCTTCCAATAGACCTTTTATTCAACCTTGTTCCAAAGAAGCACTATACTCGAGTTTCGCTTTCACAAGGAGATGTAGCTTTTGCGTAAAATAATTTAAACGTGCTTAATGTAGAGTCAATGGCGCAGTAATCAACATGGTTCCGTAGTGAATGCGTGGCCGGAGTTTTAATCCAGGCCTCGGCAGTGATACGTGCCACTGATGGGCTCTGACAAGGTCGAAACTCGAGCACGTGCGCATTTTTTTCCACGAGACTAACTAAAATGATCAAACGAATCAAGTCCGGACCTGGAAGTCTATGCGAACTAACCTTTTTAATTGGACCGTCGACTGCGATGTGGAGAATTGGAATACTTCTCATGAGTTTTTTTAAAATTATCTCCATGGCCGTTCTGGCTCGTCAATCAAACACACGTACATACTGTTTCCCCAAATAATTGGAGACATCCACATCTGTTTGTGAATCCATCGGCTGTGGACGGTTGGAAAACGTCGTGTTTACTTTTTGTGTATACTGCCGCTTCATTGTAAGGTGGTTTTGGTTCACCCATAACTTACAAGAATGATGTTTTTGGAATTTGCATTGATCGCGTGAAACAGCAAATACAGTGCGATTGCGTCATTCAATACTTTCTTTCCAGCCAAACTGGCTCTAGACCATTCGACAACACCTCTAAGTAGTGCGTTTCAGCCCAATCATATGTTTGATACTAATTTTCTGACCTACAAACTTTTTACTAGATCAAAGCGGTTGGCCGCACCGGAGATCTGATCAAGGATCATCTAACAGCGATGATCTAGATGAGTTTGACCAAGGAACTTGGCCGTGTGAACCCATTTCACTGTTCTGTACAACCATTAGTACCACGTCTGAAATCAACAGTTAAAAACAATGAGTATCAACAAAGAACTTGAAAATTTCAAAGTAACTCAATGCAACCAATCATCACTGTGTTACCTTACCGTTATGTACCTAGTTATCAAGATGTTCCGAATTAAAGACTAATGTCACTGGATTTCACAGAGCATGTGAACCAAACGATCGATAACACTGGCGTAGATATTCCTCTGGTTGAAGGTCACTGTGCCCAGAAAACCCGTGAGAGATGAGAGAAGGCTTAAAAACTGGTTGAGGTTAGCAGACCTATAACACTTGTTACACTCTCGATTATTAACATATTTATTGAAACGCATACTGATTACGAATATACCACCAACTTAGAGAGAGCTTTAGCGGGGAAATTATTCACGTCCGGAATGTATTGTGATTAAAACCCGTGACTTACAGTCGTGCTACAGATCCAGCTGCCACTGCCATTCAATGCAACCAAAAAGTGAACTACATCATATCGTATATGCTTCACGTTATCATCACGTCTGTACAACAGAATAGTGGAAAATAACAAGTCTCGCATGACCTTCGTATCTGCGTTTGACGAGGTTTTACTGAACGGGGTTGGACGTCGAGTTGATTACCCACTGAATGTTGGAGTCCTCCATCACCGGTTGTGTAGTAGCTGCCAGTTACATTAGTGCGAGGTGGCACACAATGCCCTAAACATTTCTGTGTTTGTGGTTCAAACATAGAAACACAACTCTTTGTTTTCGTAACTGATTTTTGTGAACAGCTGAGAAAATAAGGTGTTTTCGAGAGATTAACAAACCTACGGAATTAAATTAACCGTTGATAAAAGTAGTCAAGCAACCGTTTGGTTTTCGCATTGCACTACATTTGCTACCATGTACAGTAGTAGGTGCCATGTAAACTGCATATTTAGTGTAAAACTGTTCTAACCGAGACAACAAAAAGTAGTCGGTGTAACCGAGCTCGAAAGTGACGCCTTGGTCTCTCTCATGCTTATTCACTGAGTACTAGTGAAATGCGAGCTGTTCAAAGAAGAGCATTATGTCAAGGTAAAATACATAATAGATTTTCTAAAATCATGGGATGAGTAAATAATAGCACGGTGAAAATGAAAGCATCAAAATATTTGTGAGTAGCATTGGGAAGAAAACGTTGCGGAAAAAGGGTGGCTGTAAAAATTTTAGTGGGTTATCCTAATGGTTGTATGTAAACGCGATGGTTGCGATCAAATGTGGGTTGTGTTCACTTTAAAATAATGTCAGTCTTCCAAAGTCTGTCAGTAATTCTCCTAATCTCTACAATTCACACAACTCTCTGGTGTACAAGCGTAATTGTCACCTAATTGGAATGTTCTGTTTCTAAGTACAAGTTATTTATAGGTTAGATGGAATCTCGACAATAATGTTATTGCCACTAAGTCAGTGCGATATCTGAAACTACATTGTCTCATTTGCAGCCCGAATGAATCCATATGTAAGCAAACACTTTGGGAAATGTGAAGACAAAATCGGATGTTATCAGTCAACTAGATTTATAAAAATACATACTAGTTTTTTGTTGTTAGCTCATACCGCACCTTTATGAACTTACTTGTTGACCACAAGAGATCGCTGGCTGAGAAACCTGTCTATTTCGGTTAAAGCGTGCGATATACAATTCAAATTCATTGGCGTCTTTGCACTTTCCATCTGGCTGTGTGTAGACAATTGATTCGTAATCCTTTTAGTACACAATCAACTAGCACTGCATTCCCTGCCAGTCAGTCCTACTCAAAGTGAATTTACTGCATTTGATAACTAGGGTCGGTCGAAATGTTGCAGTGACTGGTAGTTTGTTAAACGATCCCCATGGACTGGCTTGCTGACAGCCTAACCATCACACAGTCAATTTGGTTGTTCAGTTCACCCGTATGGCTTGACAGTATTTGTTGCATACCTTTTCGTTGTAGACTCTCATTTCTGTTTTTACTGGAGAAGCAATCTTTGTAATATGAATTCCTTTCCTCGCTCGGTTCATGATGTGCGATTGTTGTGTGGTTAGTTCCGTATGAAGATTCGTAGTCTCATTTTTGCGCCTGTGTATAAGCTTTTCATCCTTGGAGAATGAAGCTTTATTGAGGTGCTGGCATTATTTTAGGTCCTATGCAAATAACTGAACTCAGTACAGATCTAACCTGGCAATAAACTTTTGACAGTTTGCTTCTTGTTAGTGCTCGTCATCTTGCTTATTTCTACTGATAAACTTATCACACCACTGCAACGGCAAAAATGTATCCGGTCTAATCAGTGTTTTGCAATCTATCTTCAGAATTTACTGCGATGTCAACCTAAACATTTGACCAGCTACAACTTGATAGAAGAGACACAACTTATCCTAACTAGTTTGACTGGAGCGGTGGCCTCCACATCAGATGCTTGCCAAATAAAACCGCTGGAGGCAGGAAAGAAAATTGTGCTTCGAAGTGACAACCCGATTCCTGTGCGCCCTAGTAGACGTCATACCGTGGGCGTTGTCAACTTAAACACGTCTTCAAACCAGTTACTCGATCTAGGAAATAACGTCGTTTCCACCACAACTGATTGTTCGAATTCACAAAAACCTCATCAAGTTACTACTGCACGCAACCCAACTGCACAAAAGGTCAACCGAGTCTGGTCCTCCAGTCTGTTTTTGATGAGTCCGTCAATTTTGGAATTTGTTCTCCTCCTCCTCAGCTGTTTAACTGAGTTTTGTCGAGGCCCGTGTTCGGCTAATCAAGACCTACTGCTGGACAGCCCTAATTCCTATGTCCTCGAGGTGATTGTGAAACTGGCGACCGAAAATCCTAGTCAACTCAATCGCAGTATGTCGCCAAAGCTGATGAGTGTCAGTGCAAAACTTAAAGTGAGTAATTCTTTTGACTGCTTCGAACTTTTTCTCATTCGATTCATTCAGTAAGTTTTTTTAAACACCAAAAACACTAACAGACTGCTGCAACAGTGTTTTATTACAGGAGAAACTAGCTTCACAAAATTCCTCAAATTCTCTTAAGCGTGCAGTTTTTACTTTGAAACAATGTCTTGCGGAGTGTTGCCAGGGTAACGGATACTATCCGTCTGTTCAGACGATTCTAAGGTTCTTGAAGCGTGTACCACTTTGGGAAATAACGCTACATTTTTTTATTTAAGAGCCTTAACGACATGCATATTACTCAAATATCACTCACAGTTTATTCTATGAATGTTGTTTCTTGCCAAGATAAAAGAACAGCAATATCTGAGCAGCCATTAAAATGGTAGGAGTATGCCTATTTTCCTTCTTGCAAGCTGTCTCACCGATAGGTGACTGGGTTAATCATACAAGTATAACGTGCCGAATTAAGAATACTTACACCGTTTGCGAATTTTAGATTACCACATGTGTGTGTGGATGAGTGGATGAGTGATTTCAAATCAGCATCCTGACACAATGTCCTCAGACTACACATCGTTCGTGTCGTTAATGAGAGCGGAGACCGCCCACTACACCTGTATGCTACTCACGAGTTAACCATCACAGACACCCGATTCCATCTGGATGTCAGATGTGTCACGACCTGGACTCATTCATGTATCGTTCATCGCCATTTGGTTGGATTGCAACAGCCTACATTCGCGAAATACGCAGCACGCGAGGCTGAATGTAGCATGGGGCATTGGCTGATCAGTGTCAGGTGTCGTCATTTGCCTGGTCGGTCAATCCATCCGTTTTACGTTTGGACAATGTTTGTGATCGATAGACTCGCACGCGAACCCCTGATGCGCAACGTCTGGTCCCCTGGGAAAATCGTGTAAGTCAATCGTTGACTAAGCTCCTAAGTTCAACGCATCTTTCACAAGCCTCGAGTTACGGGTACCGATAATCACACGCCTTTCAAAAGAATGCGTAGAGCACGAAGGTCATAGTAATCAGGACCAAGATGCATATATATATGGTTGTAATCCCCTTTGCTGTGGAGCAGGCGGACAGCGGCGAAAACTTGGTGATACATTGTTGAACACAGAGAAGATGACAAAATCTCAGCATACGACCGCCGTTAATCTGAAAGGCAATCCTGAGTCTACTACCTCTGACAGTGTGCGGTCGCATTTCAAGCAGAGGATTGCAGCAGCGGCCATTTGGATGATCGGCGTCCAGTGCCGCTATCCAGGTATCTGTAACTTGATGCGAGAGAAGAGTGCGTTGTTCGCCATTTTCACAATGAACATAAGCATTTAAGACAGCAGAGCCACGTTTCATGAGGTTCGCAGTCAAATCACCCAGTGACACCACCGAATCAAGGACAACTAGTGCAAACAACAAGGTGAATTGGTGTATGGCTCCGTTGACCGCCGACAACACAAGAGGTTCTTCGATTCGCCCAGGCACTTCGCTAAACTACTAAACCGGCCTGCTACAATCGATTGGGTGGCCGTGAACAGCTTACCACGACAGGATATAAAAGAACCAACTGATATAGATTCAGATTTAGTTGAGTTGGAAAGAGCTTTTGGACAACTACGAATTGGAGAGGCTGCAGGTGGAAATGGGTTGTCACAGGAACTGCTGACTCGTGGCGGACAAGTTTTGAAACGGACTTTGCTCCATTCTGTTCAGTCTAAGAGCAGGAAACAGTCTGGCAGGCGCTCAAGCATGCTTTATTCGTACTTTCGTTTAGAGGGAATGCAAACATGTAGAGTACCAACTGTTACCGTGGCATCAACCTACTCGGCTACACAGGACCAGCTACATAATACAGAGGTTCTATATACCACTATTTCCGAGGAGCAATATGGATTCCGGGCGAGTCACAGTACGATCGACAGATCCAAGAGAAGTGTCATGCATATAGTCGGTGGCTGTATGTCTCGGTTGTGAATTTCACCAAAGCGTTCCAGTCCGTGATTCGCGATACATTGTGGATGGTGCTTGGTAGGTTTAGTTATCCAGGTGTAATACATTAACTGAGTGATATCCTTCCGTGTGGGTATGAAGGGGAAGGTGTAATCATGTGGATCAACCTGTGATAATTTTGACATCATAACTAGTGTGAAGCAGGGCTGCTTCGTAACCCCGAATCTAGATAGTATACATTTGATCATAATGCTAACAGCTTCCATTGACAAGATTGATGACGGTGTCCGAATGGAAAGGTGCACGTATGGTCACCTGCCGCGTATTCAACGTTTCGACGCCTCAGCCCGGTCACGTAATTCGACAACGCACATGTTGTTTGCACACGACAGTGAGATATTCGCTCACAGAGAAATTTGGTTTGGATACCAACACAGATAAAAAGTATTATCTCGTTCAGCCTTCCCCGGACGTAGGTGCTGTGTTTAAACCTAATAAAGTCGTTGTGGATAGCCGTGCTGACTTCTGCTACTTAGGTAGCAATCTGTTAAAGGATACCTTCGTGAACCAGGAGTTGCGGGCTCGTGTGGCATGGGCTAGTGCTGCTTTCGGACGTCTTGAAAGGAAGGTCTTGAAAAGCCACAGCGTGAAGATGAACACCAATCTGTCTACTGTCTACTGTTCACTGGTGCTGTCCGCGGCATTAATCACCATCGTCATCATCGTCATAGAATATAATACATTAGTGGTCCTCACTGATGCTCATCTGTGATGCAACTACGTGGAGAAAAGCGAGTGTTTGCCAAGAAGAATAAAACAGAATGGAATGAGGAGGGGATAAAACTACTAAAAAGTGGCTACGTCTACATTCAAACCTCCAGTATCAAGGCGTCTACACTTTACAAACAAACAACCGAGCTGTAAGTGTAACGAGACAGCCCTTTACAGATTTCACTGATCCGCGTCATTAAGTGCACTTACTTCACAGACAACTCCATCAAACAACGAAGCACAACGTTCACACCACTCAGCCTGATCAGCCACCACCTCATCTAACGACTCCAGCCAACGACTCGGTGAGTTGTGAGGTACCCAGCCCTAGAGACAATCCCGACCTACAGTGGCCAACCGCTCATTGAACGACCTCATTTCTCTCCGCCAGGTCATCATCTGTCCACCTCGTATCTTACATCAGTCGGCTGTAGCATCCACGGAGAGTGTTCGTTATGGCAGACGACTAGCTGTCATCCTTGGCAAATGTCTAAGCCATCTGAGGCTGTGCAGGTTTTGGGATTGAACAAGAGAACTCACTTGGCAGTCACAACCAGAGGCCCACTTTCTGACCTTTTCACTGCTTTGTCATTTTTGCTACTCGATGCAAGCGACCGAATGCAGAGATCGACGGTCAAATACTTGAATACGGTTCATGTCCTCTACCTTGGGTGGTCAAGCTTCGGAACTGTAAATGAATATGGCCCTCATTGTCGTTTTATATACGCGACTCATGCCTCAAACGGATCTCTCTCTGGGCTAGTTTAGCGAATACCGTATTGAGACTTGTACATCGTATCATGGAAATGTACGCCATCTGTGCCGTTTCCTTCTGAAATGCCTAAGACACATCTCACATTTTCAGTGGTCAGACGTAGTTTTGAACACAGTGGTAATTCGGTGAGCGAACAGACAGAAATGAACCCATGCTGACGCTTAGTCTGCGTCGTTGTCTGGGACATGTCCGCATGATGGGGTACGAATGGAGTTTGAACCAGCTACTGTGCAGGTAGTTTGACGCAGTTAGGTGGAATCCTGGTGATCAGAGGCTACGATAGCAATGTGTTACCGAAGTAAGTCTTTCGCGTTTGGATATCTATTTTTTATCCTGGCAAAGCGTAGCATCTAACCGGACCGTTTGGAGAAATACGATTCACTTCGGTCCATGAAGTGACCGTTTCGTGACCGTGAATTGAGGCGCGCTGTACGCGAGGCCGTGGTGACCTGACTGTATGGAGTCGTAGTCACTGCGGGTACGAATATTCTGATATTCACGGATTGTTAGGTCATAAACGTACTCATGGTACAGTCTGCGAAAAGACGACGAACAATTTGGGCACAAGCAAGTTTTGTCCGTCATATCTATTTCTTCGTTTGTAGCAGCTAACCGTCACTGTCGTTTGTTAAGTCATCCGCTCTGCTCTATAAGAACCACGGTCATCTTATCCCTCTACCTGTCTCATAATTTTATTCTTTTGGGTTTACACTGGATACATGGTGTGTGTTTTGAACCATGGATGACGCAGTGTAAGCCGCTCGTAGTAACGGTCGTTTGCACAGGGCCTCTGTTTCCTGGTTTGATCTGAAACCAATGTCGAGTTAGACGGTATTGCTTTACTGGAATCCGAAAATACTTCAAACACACTCTTTAGATGGCTCGTGTACATGGTGTGCTGTTTATCGCGTTTATGTGCTGACAGTTCGTCGTTGGTCCTGTTATTACTGAGCGAATATGATGCATGTGGAAAGCATTGCATTCACGGCAAAAGTACATCATTTAGTCGACCAACAACTTAACGAGCGAAATAAAATTCTGACAGCCTTGTTGGCTTGACATAAACCGTGATTGAACAGACTCCGTTTTACTTTTTTCAAGCTCCAGGCTGCCAAACTTCTCTTGGCTCTGGTGGAAGGCAGACATGATGACCTAGTAGCTCGGCGACTTTTGACTCATCTGCCCAGTGTTTATCTGGTGAGTGTTTTGGTTTCCCACTTTTATTGACATACCATCCATCTGTGATCAACCGTTTTCGAACCCACGCATTACAGTTGACTGTTGTCTTCACAGTTCACTTTCTTTCAGACAAACAGTGGTAGGACGGTGTTAGGGAGGTTTCTGATATAAGTGAACTGAAATGGCAGCAAAAATAATGAATTACTTTGTATACATGAGACCATCGCTTTTTACTCATTGCTTCGATTGTAACTGAATCACAGTAGTTTTCAATATGTGCAGGATTTTGTCGTACACTACCTTTCCCACCATGACTTGCCGACACTACATCTCATTAAGTTTTGTGGACAGATCAGCTAATTAGGTCCAAGCCTTGTCATACAACCAGCTGAATGAGCCCCTTGAGCTTGACCGCACTTAGTCGCTCACCTAGCTCACAAACCTTTGGGTTCGCTGTGGTCCACCGATGTTTATTGCGAATTTGTTGGGTGCAGCACACCAGCACCTGTGATGTTGCCACTGGACAGCCGGCGGGGTTTCTATCCTCAAGCTGTGCCTTGTGGAAATGGCTGAGAAGAACTTTTTGGGATTACTTATGCCCCGATAGTGAGAGGTAAGCTGCTCATTCGGTAAGTAAGCTGTAAGGAGGTGGAAAAGATTTCGTTTCTGACGATCAATCGAGCATTCTCGAAAGTCAGGCTCCATGCTGTCCTGCCCAAACTTGTACTA
Source organism: Paragonimus heterotremus (assembly GCA_013368495.1). Taxonomy (NCBI): domain Eukaryota; kingdom Metazoa; phylum Platyhelminthes; class Trematoda; order Plagiorchiida; family Troglotrematidae; genus Paragonimus; species Paragonimus heterotremus. The sequence goes on from LUCH01000411.1 coordinate 60,913, forward strand.
ATAGGAGCAGGGAAGAGTTGATCCCAGTAACCACCAGCAAGGTGATGAATAACTTTTTGACCTGGTTGGGTTTTATCAGTACTGTACACACTGAGAAACCGTAACCAACGCCCCTGAACAGTCGTCAAAATGGTAAGCCACTTTGGAACAGTATTCCTGACACATCCACTGGAGTTCAGAGTAGCTGTCACCGACTATTTCAAGAAGATATTTCGTTAACGATTCTCAGCTATCGCGCTTCCCTTCCTCATGAGATAAAATCAGTCAATCGGTTTTGGTTGACCCGCAAACTAGCAAACATCCACCACAGCCCCAGAATGGTTGACCATTCACAAGTTATTGGTTAGATTTCCCAACTTGCGTAGTCATGATGAAACCAGCAGAGTCGGAACAGTTGTCAGTCACTGCGCTGGTGGTCACTTGAGTCGACTGTTCATGAACGGTTCCCTGAACCCCCTACTAGAGTGATTGTAGATGCTTACCAGTTTGCGTTCCAACCACAAACGGCTGGTCGATCTCGGTCTTTGAGTAAATGAAGCGCAATGTTTAAGGAAAGGGGACGAGAGATTTGGGGGGAATATTAAGTTTTTGGTCTACTTGAAAGGTTTGTTGCCAAAACGCACACGGTGTAATTCACACAAGTGCATAAACAATGTTGACCGAACTCATTCATCCAGTAGTGGATCAGGTTCAGGCGAAATTGGTTGATCTAAGTTGATAGGCACATGTGGGCCGCGATGAAATCAGAGGTGGTGTCCACGAAAATTAACATGCAAAGCTTGAAAGATGTGCCATGATTTCCACCATTCTTAATAACACTACTGTTCTTCCAGTCATGATGGACTGGTGCCTGAATGTTAGAATACTCGTTATATTATGTGGCAATAGGTAAACAGCCGGCAAATGCTTATTTGTAAGTTTGTGCATGTATTACAGCGCAGTAAGTCAACAGGTGATCAAGCAAGAATTTAAGTCGCGCTGTTGAACAGTTCTACGTATTGCAGTGAGTACTCTAATTTACAGGTTACTTAGCTTCAGTCCTATTACAACATCCACTTAATCTGAATGTGAGTGGATGAACTTGCAGCTGACCATAAGAATATGGTCGTTTACTGGCCCACATGACCTAAAGCAATATTTCATACACACCTTTATTGTAACTGTAAATAACCATACCAAGTGTTTTACAAGACATCGTAAGCGCACGCTTATTTTTTATGACTAAATACTTCCTTTAGTCTGGATCCCTAATGTTTTCAGTGAGAGAAACAGACTCGATATTTCAAACATTTTTCCGAGCCGGGAGGAAAAATCGGTTATATGAATGGATGCACGAGCTTAACTTCGATCTTTTTAGATCTTCAGCACATTATTCTACAGAACACAATTACCGAGGTACGCGCAGAAATAGCGTAAAAAATATGTTTGACCGTATCAGTTGCTTCGACGAAAAACTCAATCTCAACTTAAAGAGAGAAAGCAGACTGTAGTAAACGGCACCATTCGGTGCAGTCGAAAAGATTAAAAAGGAGTGTCTTACGCCCCACTCAATTTTCATCGGGTGGAACTGATTGTTCATCTTTGTTTTCTTTGTTCTCTACATAACTCAAGAGTTGGTTTACTCCCCGTAAACGTTGAGTGACGGTACACGTAATGGGAGCTGTAAAAAAGCATCTTGTGGAATCCAGATCTTTGATAATTTACAATTTGCAAAACGAATGTGATCTATCAACTAAACAGTAATGTCCGTAGGGTTCCAAGTTAAAAAGACCCAACAGTAAGAGAGCGTCAGTGATGTAGTACATGTAAGAATTTGAGTGTGAATGAAAGCCAAATGGACCACGCACCGATATGAACCATTTTAAAGTGGCATGTTTGAATCTTTTTTACCAGCTACCTCGACAAGTCGTTGTTCATAGCACTTGAGATGTCGGAGCTAACTACGTTGTAATGTAATCATTTACACGCTTCGCAGACTATCTGTATCAGTATTTTTGCACACATTATGTACATATGACGCGGTGAGTCAGGTATAAGTTTGTAGCGAGTTTGCTGTGGACCATTAGTACCAGACCTGCGCAAGATCGAGATTGATGTCCGAAACCAGCGAATCGGCGTTGCTGAACTCGCGCAGAGAACACGTTTATTGACTTTGTAGAACAAATACAGTGGGACAGAATTACCATGAAGGCTGCAAAATAACAAAAATAATTAATCCGAATGGTTATTTTGTCAGTATGATTAATTTTTGAAAACCATTCCATATTGAAGAGAATTTTCAGTAGCACATTTGTTCTTCGTTACGTCGACCTTTGTGTCAGAGTAACCTTCTACTTTATTGTTTTTTCCTACTCTACCAAACTACTTCAACGGTTCACTGAATGATTCTCCAAGCAGCCGACCTAAGGAATAAGCGTAAAACCCTGTGCAGTTTGTCATTGTCTAATTTCCAAGGATTTTTCGGACAGAAACATGTTATACTTCGTTTTGTTTCGTTGAACGAAATCCAAAGTTAAAGGAAAACCGATCAATTAAATATGTAACTCGCTTATCTTTCCATACTGTCAAGCTAACAACAGTGAGACGTCATTACGAATTTGCCTTGCGCGGTCACCTAACCAACAATACTGTTCGAACAGCGATTGAGGAGGTCGGGCATTGCTTGTACATTCTAGCACAACAAGTGAGTAGCCATTTCTGATGGCAGTTAACTGATTGTTTACTTAAGCCAACGTGTTATATATGATAAAATTCAAATTCCCTGTAGACGGCGGTAACTAGTCGAAACATCTTTTTACCACCTCGCTTTAACTGTTGTTGTGGTTGCCGATAGTTCTGCGTATGAGTGACCATTCTCTGGTTTTAAACGCTTTGATCATTCCGTTATAGTGCGAAACCTACACTAAGTGACTAGACAACATAATAATATGCTGTCAGCTGCTAGAGAGGGCTCGATATCGGTGCTTTTTATTTCGATGATACGATGGGCAACTTCCATTTTGATACCACGTGAATCGTAATAACGGAACATCTGTTGTTTGTTTGTGCAACAGTGCAACAGTGTGATCTTTATACGGATATTCATTTTACACCACTCTCAGTCCTGTCCATACTTACACTACCAAACAGTTATCGGTCAAGAACTGCACATGTGTCCACAACACTATTGTCAGATTAGGATCGAACACTGTACCTTTCTTAACAGGTCAACAGGATATGTGTGGCAGTTCTCATGAAAAATTCCAACTGCGTCGTAAAATAAACAGCGATGAATAATTGTTTTCGACAGTGTATCACATAGTTACCACAATCATATATTCAAGCAAAACAATTAAAGTGTGGGGTTCTTTCCACCGACCTCATCAGTGCAGTAAGAGTGATATGCTAGCATTTCGTTTCCTCCCCCCATCAGTAGCGGATAACATAGATAAGACAGTGATTACACAGGCATATATTCACATCAAGTATTATGTAATCAAGACCACTGTAACCTCGGAGTCATTCCAATCACTTTGTTCACACAACGCCAGCTGATAAGTTCGGATCTGCATAGCTTCACCAACGTCCGTGTGCAGGGTTCACGCGATAGATGAGGCCGGTTTCTTTTAAGTTATCAACATCCCGGGAAGCGTGTATAAGCATCTGCGATGTTACAGTGTAATGATGATGCCTGTACTAACGCCACCCTCCTATCCATTTTAAATAGCAGAACCTCTGAAGCCACCGGTGTCATGCCTTCAGGTCTCCTGCATGACGTGTCCAAACGCCTGTTCATGCAATGCTGAATCAGAACACGCTGTTATTCTGTCTTTGTTAGCGATGTGGTTTGTTATAACGGGTTGCAGAGGGTTTCAGCTGATAAACATAATTTACAGTTTGAGTATCGAGCAAGCTAGGTTTAGAAGTACTCGATATTGGGCCAGACTGATGGCACGGTGGTTCGGGTTTCCCTCAATCCTTATAAATTAATACGTGTGTAGATTTGCGAAACGGTCGGTTAAAAAAATGGAAATACTGGTTAAACAGTTATCAACTTCCCGAAAGCACTCTATACACTGACTGCGATAAAACGCTGCGTCCAAAGTTGCTTCCAACGAGTAATACGAATGGTCGAGCGCTCCCTAACCTGAAAGGTGGCACCTTTTAAACTGACTCAACCGAGCGTTATTCTTCATACATAAGTAGCAGTATTGAACATTGTGTGGTGAGGTAATCCCTCTACTCGTACACGCGGTACGTGAACCAAAAACCCTAAACCGAACAGTAGGATTGCTACAGTACTCGGTCACGAACTTCAAAATTTTCAACATGCCCACCGACAAACTATCGAATCAGCTCGATTGACACAGACTAAGTGACAGGGACAACAGTGACTGAACGCCGAGAACCTTAACGCATCTTCCGGATGAATGAGCCAAACTCGTTGACCCATAGAATAAGCCCCACTATACCTACGCAGTATGAACTCTTCTCTTAGTCAACAATCGGACGTCTCTGTGACGCCATAAATTAGGGCCATTTGAAATTGCGTCTAATCTCTACCACAGTAACCTTAATTTCACCGTCAAGGGACTCCGTGAATATCGGTCTGTGGCTAAAATCCATTGCATCACAAAACACAACTATATTTCCAATGGTAATTCAAATCTGTTGATCAACTCGGTCGCCTGTTAATATTGGCTAGTGGTTTTCTTTAATCTACCGTATGCTGCATCCTTCGTCTTTTGTCTGTTATGCTAATTTTTGTCCGCGACCCTAATGACGACCTCCGGCAACAGCGTAACCTGGGTACAATGCTTCTTTTCGAAAGGGGAAACCTGAAATGCATATTGGGAGGCAAAGGCTGCAATCACCTGTGAGTGATGTTTAACTTGTATTAACCAAAATCCCCTATCACGCACCAATGGCCAGTTATTATTTTCCGCTTCTTGTTCGTTTCTGATGTGGCAGCTTGTTGCACGGTCTTGTTTTCATGTTTAGTTGCAGTGCTGGATGAGCTTCTTCAATGGATTGCCACATCGTTTGATTTCGGCGGGTATGCCTGGCTTTGTTGACCCACTTGAGGTTGTGTGTTCGAACTAGTGGTTAGCTTATCTGCTAGCAAGACTATTAAATCCTTTTTTGTTACAGCCGCATTTATTTTGCCACAATCTAGTGGATTTTTAAGAACAAAAACTGTCAGTTTTCCTATCCTCTGGTTGATGAGACTGCACCAACCGACTGAGTCACCCCACAGTTTACGCTTTCTGGTTTAATGGCCTGGATGTTGTTGGTTGATTGGATGTACATCGTTGAACTGCGACGGCACCTGTCAGGTGAACTGGCTTATTAAGCGTTACCCAACCAACCGTACGCACAGCGTGAAGTTAGACCAATTTTAACGTTACAAGGCAGGGCACGCTTATCATTGCCTTCTGCTATAGCTCGTCCAGTCAGCTGAGGCCCACCCACAGTGTGCATGTGTACGGGTGGTTTGTTTTTGATTGGACATACGTTAAAACTATTTCCTGTTTGGTACTTTTATATTTTGCACAACAGCCGACTCAGCAGCACTATTAGTAGAGGTGATTTACGCAAGTTTTGCTGACTTTTCTGCCTTAAGAGTAGCGTTGACGGAGTGCTATTGGGAAAGTTTGGTCTAACAGCCATTAATAGATCGTAAATCCGCGTATCTGAAAGCAGATGGACTAGCGAAGCGGCATCATTATGGAATGATGACGCTACCATTGAAGTTGCACAGTATTGGTAAAACGAAAGGACATATAGCTGACGCATGCTAACCAGTCACAAGTTCCAAACAGATATGTCGTGTCAACGAAATACCTAGTCACCAGTTTTGAGAATGAATGAGGTAAGAGTCAAGCAAGTCGCTAAATTGAGACAGAATTTCGAGTGTGCATGTGATATGATATAATCTCTTGCCCGCGGTTAATGCGACATTTGTTCAGCTTTCGTGTGCGAACAGTAAATCACACTGAATGGTGCAACAACAAATGAGTCTACGATAGCTGACCACCTTGTGCGATAAACTGTAATCTTATGGACTATACGAAAAATCCGCTCATGGTAAACAGTATGATCCGTACTGGCTTGATGGACGGAGATTGTGCTGTTAACATTCGCAGTTTAATCGATCTGCCACCACGCACGATGTCCTTTGATCTGTTTCGTACAAACGCCTAGTAATTCTAGCTTCTTATCCTGTTTTACAATGTCAAGAATATGGGCAGACAAACAGGGCACAACGTAACAAATGTACTGTAGCGATCAGTTTTAAATCTTATTACGCTTACTTCTTCCACAGCAAAAGAATGACGTTGTAAGAAATACCTTAATAAAGCAAAAAAAATCAAAAAACATGCAAGGTATGAACCCAACGGATCAAACTTTCCTCTCTCTTGTTATTGTTGGATATCGCGTCTGATTTTTTCCCATTTGTCCGTATATTATGTTTATTCGTTGTGTTTGTTTCATAGGCCTGTTATGATGCTCAATCTGGTCTGAAACTTGTGTAATGGTGCTATTAATCATACTAGTGATAGGAGTAATAATAAAACACATGTGTAAGTTAATCATTGACAGACTGCTTATCTACCGGGTTTAATGTCCACAAGGAAGTGTAATAAACCAGTCAAATAGTGTTGTTGCCTAGAAAGTCAAACTGTTAACTACGGTGGGAAGGCAGATTGTGTGATTCAGTAATAATCTCGTTTCGGAGTACAAAGCGGATAGTATAACCATTTTCCCGAAGTATATTAGCAGTTGTCTTTACTAATCGGCATAGTGTGCCTGCAGAGCACACTTTTATGATATAGTGGCTAGACATTTTACATTGTTTCGTTTCTGTTTGAACGACAAAAAATATCAGTAAGCAGTACCTATCCACGCTCCGTTGTGATAAATCGAAAACTGTAATGTTCGACTTATTTGTCTTGTTAGGCTTATACGTAAAAGGTGAAACCTGCAATTTTCCCCTATTTTAAAAATGAATTTATTAAAAGGTGAACCAAATTTATGGGTTGAAGGACGACAGATAGAACACAATGTTTAGTAGTTTACAAAATCCATCAATGTTACTTACAAAGAAGTGTGTAGTTGAGACGGTGGCTGCCTTACCACTATTCTCATACAAATTAACACGGTAGGTGACCAAGTTTGAGACGCGATCATTTCAATCCCCATTAGAATATCTCAACACGGCAGTAAGATGTGGTCAATACTCAAAGTGGATGGATCGAATGCAACTCAGGTTATCGAACGATTATTAGTCATTGAACTCAAGCCAACTGGAGAGGAATACCAGACGAAAAACTAAGACAGGGAACGTCAGCTAAACGCATGTAATCAGGCAGAATTGCATACGACTTTTAATTGAAAACCCCGCTGCTTTGCGGACTGAAATTCTGGGTGATAAACGTGAGCCCACAAGCGACGTGGTAACATGCAAATTGGATGATAAAGAACTTGCTATATTAGACGTCCTTTCAGTGAGTCAAGTTCAAATTGACTTACAGGTCCATTGATTCGGCGATGGAAGCCGTCACTGAACTTGAATTGTGAATGGGGAGACCATGAAACGTTTTACCACTTCTGGGTGGCTAAGCTTATTCGGGTACTTGATTAACTCATATGTTCTCAAATTTTTGACAGGGCTTAGTTGTGAACTTTGAGGTCACACTCGGTGAACACATACATTCAGTAATTGAATTACTAGCCCGTAGTCTGATAAACCGATCAAACGTTCCCAATTACGTCATAAGATTATACGTTACAGCTCCTCGATTCGCACTATCCTGATAAGCATTAAACTGTTTTTTCGAAACTGCCAGACAAAAATGTCTATTGTAATACGAGAGCTGTAATCAGTTATGAGTGGTGTTTACTTCGCTCCGTGCTATTTTGTTAACCGCATTGTCATCGCAAAATAAGGTGTACTATACCCAACAAGGTTAAACCCCAATGGTCGATTTGGCTTGTAGACCTTTGGCACACCGTATGAGTGATGGATGGTGGAAACCGTTGGCGAATCATTCAAACAAGGGTTTCGTGACACTTTCGTAAAATCTGTTAGGACTATCTACAAGTTGATGTTTATTAAAACTCGTTGTGTTTTTTCATCCACCGGGTAATAAGGATTATATGATTTTGTTTCAAAACGCAGCGCTGTTACTGATCCGTTGCAATTTTTCTGTTATCCTGGGACCCGCAGGCTTGCATGTAATAGACATTTGTGTTATGTATAACCACAGTTCTTTGTGTGACTTGCTTAAGAGCATCCTCACATATGTTATTCATGACGACCCAAATGTCACCCGAATCAAACTTTCGACCTAGAAGTGATTTCGAAACCGGCTTTAGGACAGTCGAATAAAAGTGTCGCGTATACTCACAAGCACACAGAAGTGTTAGGCATGTGCAGACATTCTTTCATTTAGTAAGGTATCTGAAGGTGCCCTTTTGGACATTCAGTGCTTGCCTGTTCTGAGCAAAAAACATTTTGGCAGTTATCTTCTCGGATGTCTTTGCATTGAAATGACCAACTCACTAGTGATCTTTTGATTAATGCACCTCCTCATAATAATCTACGGGACATGAACTTTCTGTGTTCTTCTCGTTTTACGGCGTCAGACAAACTGGGATTGTGTTTTAAATCTACAGCCTGTGGTAAATTGAAATGCTTGACCAGATCTGTAGAAGGAGGTTCGAAAGCAAAGAATACTACTACGACGATGATACGTCAAACTCATCAAGCCAGTTTTCAGTGGCATACAGGGAAACCCAAGTGAAACTAATGTGTGTAAATCCGGTTGAATGTTGTACACATTTTTGCCAAACGTAACGACAAATAACTGCAACATGTTGAAGGCTACATCAAAGTTATCATAAACTAGCAATAAATTCCCAGTCTTGGCTGATACAGCATTCGGGACCACACTGGTCATGAAGCTACAGATTCACGCTTTCACAATCTAGGATGCGCATGTGTGTTCACAGCCTCGGATTGTCGAACATTTGGAGGATTCTCTGGTGCACCCCTCCACATGGTTGGTCTTAAGGTAGTATTCTTCCATAGTTTACTAAATGTACTACAATGTGAAAAAATTGAATAGCTCTCTGGTGTTGCCGTTTCCGGCTGCCGAAGTTCGACTTACTTGCTTCCAACTGTTCATACGGCAGCCACTTCAGGATCCGTCCCCGAATCGATGGGATACAATGAGCCTCACCATGGGTTCAACTTCTTCCGTGTCTACTCAACAACGTATCTCGGTTTCTAGGACCGTATCCAACACAGAGCATTCTATGAACATTGTAAATAAAAACAGTTGGGGCACTGTGTGTTTCCTTGAATTGATGAGTTTTGCCGCAGTAAAACAACGTGTACAACACCATAACTCTATGAGCAAGCGACATACTTTCCACTACCATAATGTGGCTCATACAGACGCGTCTTTTAAGATACTGAAAAGCAGTATTATTCTCTGCCATGCAATCCGCTGCCGAGGGGCAGTTTTGCTGATTGATCGCTTTCTAGGTAGAGGAAGTCTGAACTGTCCAGGATACCTTCAGTGATACGGATTTCATACTTAGATATAACGCCTCTGTCCGAAAATTTCAGAACAAATGTTTTATCTGTGCTGATATTAAGCTCAATTACGGTGGTTGCAGTTAATCTAACTTTAGACTCTCAGTGTTTGAAGCATAAGCACACCTCTTAAAAAATAGCATGTATGTACGCATACATGCATAAACGTGTATACATCTATATGCACATATAAACGGTGTGAAACCCGACCAGGTAGTACCGTGAAGGTATATGTCCTCGGCTGCAAGGTTGACAGCGGGATCATTACAAGAAAATATCAAAACATAAACTTGTAAGGGATGTAGTTACTTGCCGTTCGGACTGTGAATGTCGTTCCTACTGAACAGTTCTCCTTGTTTTGCCTGTAACTTCGTGGGAAACCAGTCGATACTTTCGAAATCCTTATTTTATGGTACTGGGAGGGGTTAAGAGACAATGGTGATGACAAGAATTGAAAAGACAAACGCGCAAAGATTATGTTAAAGTTCATAGGACAAAATTGAAATGCGTGTTGCAGCAGATGAGCTGCCCGGGTGTTGAATTATCCCTTGATGAGATGGCATTCCCGATCGGTTGGCTGAACCATATCTAAGGTTTGTAATCCATCGATAAGTCTGGCCCAGTGGATTTTGTTTTACATACTAAGTTTTTGCATACATGCACAACGGCCATTTCACAGACCGGCCGAACAACAACAATAACAGAACGAAGTTGACAGATTCTTCACAATAAGACCTTTCAGTGCTACTGTTACCTCGCTTTTGTGGTTATCCAGGCTGTAAGTGGTATGTCTACCTGAACCGGTTTTAGATTTTCCATCCGAGTTTTCGGGGAGTAACATCACTTTGTGTTTGTGCTCATTCTTCTTCCGTGTACTATCTTGCCAGCTGTCGCCATACTGTTCTGTTCTAAGAGCAGTCTCATTGGAATCCACACAACCGGATCGTGAATCCAAGAACCAACAGGATTCTCAAAACACGATACAACAACGGGATGCCATCGTTCGAGCGCTCCGATTTTATCAGCAAAAGACGGCACAAATTGAGGTGAGTAAAGTTGGTTCAACTGTTCTTTCCTTGTTTGCAGATCACATGGTTTTCAGTGTATCGTGTCGAGTTGCACCACGGTTTGTCTGTTTTGAATGAGCGCTCAAGGAGTAAGTCTATCTAGTACTACACCAAAATATGCAGACGTTTTTGTTTGTTTATTGCCATCGCAAATAAGAAATCAAGGAGCAGCACGAGAAGTTACATATTCAGAGTGTGTCCATTCCCAGAGAGCTATCACCTATTTGCCTTATGAGGTCATAAAGCTTAGGTTTCTCTATGTAACTGAGGTTTTCATAAAGGTCGGAAAATTGCAACTTGTGTGGTTCATTTTGTAATCTTCTTCTGCCCCCTGTCACCAAATCTTGAAATTTTTTAACCTCTGCTTACTTCTCCATTTGTTACGGTGTTCTTCCGCTGTGTTCCTCGTCGTTTTGAAGAAATATCCTAAGCTCCGCAGCAAATTGATAAGGTTACAGATCTGAAGTAGAAACATTACACGTACGTCCTTTATTAGGGCTGTTGCGTAAGCTGATTTGAACGCACGTTAACCGTTTGCTGATAAAATCCGTAGTGACAACAATAATCTTTTGTGTTGGGCCTAACCTGATCTTTATTGAATTCTACCATACGGCCCACTCACAAACTCCTGTGCTGCCGTACCCCAACATTCATTTCATTAGTGTTCCCTTATCTATAGCGAGTCTTAATTCACCCTGAATTTGCTCCTCCAGAACTCACTGTATACCCGAGTGCATAACAAGATGACTCATTTTGTCACTGTGATTGGGCAATGTTTAATTCCTGATCAGCAGTAGGGGATTTTGGTTTTCATGCAGATTGAACATCACTCACAATTGATCGCAGCTGTCGCATTCTCATAGAATTCCCAGTCGGCCCCTGCCGAAAACAAGCACTAGACTCGAGTTGCACTCTCATTAGAGCTCGTCATTAGTGCATATCCTTACCACTGCCACCGGGACTAGAATCACGGCCATGCTGTTCATGAGGCAACCGTGTTTACCACTGCGCCATTGACCTCACATTAGGCAAGACCGAATTATCGTATGTGAACACTCAATCACTTTCGTTTGTGAGTAATGATCAGATTGTCCGATCGCCTGTCTCCAGGAGACACAGTAACTGTCTTTCATTACTCTCTTTCATTTTAAAATTTACCACCATCACCGATCCTGTGATAGTGATAGCAATTGAAATTCTACCTCTCGGGGTGTATATGTATAGTAGTTCTTGCCTCCAGGACGGCCGTTTGCAGGCTATTTCACACCATAGTTCAGGATTCACCAGTCGTAATGGCAAGACTACAACCAACCATGAGTGTCCTAATTGTCTTGATGCTGTTGGTCCACGGACTACTAATCAAGAAAGCTCTATGAGACTTTATACAGCTAGAAAACATTGACTGATGCAGCAGTATTTCACAGTGCCAAGCCAATTGCTTCATGTATTGCTATACGTAATAATACTTGTGACCCAGAATAAACCTGTAACTATATTAACAAATCCCAGACTTCTATTTCTGTAGCGTCGAAGGTAGCACTGGGCTCGAGTTAGTTCATTACCTGCCACTAGTCTCACGAGCTCAGTTACTATAATATAGCAAGCTCTTGACCTAACTTAAATATGCTAGGCGTTTCCAACAACCAACAAATGTGGTCACACTTTCTGTATACCCCATCCATCTTGTTCAGTTTGTGAAGTGATGTTGCTTCAGCAACAATGACAAACTCATCCTCAACTCCGGTAGGGAGTTCGTCCTTATTTGAACTCTAAGCAAATTTAACCATAGAATGGAACTTCGAACCGACGGTATTAGTGCCGTATTTGCATCGCTTGAGACAGGTTAAACGGTAAATTAGACTGTCCATAAATAGAATTTCGAACCAAATTTTACAGCCCAGATCGTAACCATCCCTCTCGTTAGACGGAACTATTTAGCTTATGTGTCACCATAGTGACCAGTTTAGTGAAGATGAGAGGTCATACTATACCATACGGAAGCAGTCAGGCGGAGGCACGTATTTACTTACTGAAGTAGCCGTGGAACAATACAAGAAGAAACATTAGAGTGTAGTCCAGCAAGAAGTGGTGTCTTTCGTTCGTGAACTCGGCACTGGCAACTGTAGTCTTTCGGAATTACCGTTATGTGCAAGTGGGTGTTTGTGTTCGGACTGCTAAAGCATGTATCACCTGTATCGACTGTTTGTATAAACACTGTACGCCACCCGTGTCCATGGCTCACAACGTTAGTACCGTCCTTTTAAAACTGGAATGGAAACTACGAAATGCCATTTTATTGCACGATTTCATATGCATACTTATTATACTTGGTTGTGCAAATGTGAAATCAAATCAAGAATCCTGAGGTGACTATACTCATCAAAGTAACGTGTCTTTCAAGAATAAATACATTTTCAGTGTAGCTCCCAAAAGTGCGAATTTCTAACCCTGTACTTTAACGCGTTGCGTGGATTTTTCAGAAGGCATAGCATAGAATATTACTACTTTTTTAGATAGAGTAATTTTATAACTCCGGCGTTATACAGCACTGCATTTGTTAATCACAGTACGGCCTCAGACTGATATAATGTGTTAGCAAGTGTTGCACAGTAAGGTTTACTGGCCTGTGGTGGGACGCGTGTTCACATCGTCTTGATCAGGTATCGAGTGTGTCTCTGATAAAGTAAAAGACTAAAACTAGACGATGAAGTTAATGTAAAGATGCAGCAACAGTAGGTGATACAACTGTCCTTCAAAACAAACACTTTCAGGTCAGAGAATGATACCAATCAGTATTGTGCAATCCAGAGTTGGGTTTACCACCTTCCTTATCAAGGATCCACAGATTCAGTGATGATTACAGGTGGGGAGAGGCGGCAGAAACATGTAATCGCCAGTAGTACGAGGGGTCGATCATTTTTCATTTGGAAGTCATCAAATATCGTGGCATTGATGGTTTACGCAGCGCAAACCCACATACACCCTGCTACCGTGACATTGTGGTCAGACCCATGCACTGCATCTATCTGGTGGACTGTGATGAGTAGGATTCGGCCCTTCCAGGTGAAACCATGTCAGATGGGCCAAAATTAAGCATTCAGACGAAAGACAGTTACACTCACAAGGATGTATCGCACTACTGTCTGTGTAGGAGTATTCAGGTAGTGAAGCACGATCCTATACACATACAGCCTTGATCAAATGATTTGACTTCGTGAGCAACGCCGCAATCTTTCAGGACGTGTTTGCGAAGTGTGCAGTTTTGCGATCGATGACCGAAAGAGAAAAGTGATCAGTCTTAACTGATTGGTTCATCTACTGCGTATGCCGACGGAGCGTCTTCCACATTATGTATCGTTCAGTATGGCTGTTGATGGTTGAAAGGAACAGCAAGGGGGCCATATGATGATGCGGTCACGGGCTTTGAAAACCTTGACCACTCGCCCTGTCGGAATCACTCTAACGTAATACTATGCCGCAGTCAGTGGGGAAACTGTATCCGCAAACTTGATAATTTCTCTGTTTAGTGAAACTATTGTCTTTATTTATTCATTTTCCCTCCCTTCTGCTTCCTCACAACACAATTATGCTTATTTATTAGTCTTCAGCCTGGTAGACCATTGTCACAACCAACGGCAGTCCGAACCATTATACCCACAATTACCACTCGAAGCTTAAAGCGATTGAATGACTAACTGATTGATTGGTCGACTGATTGTTTGGCTGACAATGCACTCTCTTCTGTTCATTGCTATGTATTTTGAACTATCTTTTTTTAGCCTGAACCGCATGCTGCCTCGGGTGTTGATTGTTTCCCACCAATTGACAATTTAGTTAATTGTACGTTCCTAAGCTAATTTTTTCCAAATAAGTCAGTTGGCACTCGCCTTTTGTTTTTTTCTCATTATACCTTATTTTCTGCAGATTGTTGGAAAGGAGGATGTCATTGAGAAACTGAGTTTTCCCATACCACCCGTGTGTCGATATCTATCCCCGGAATATCAGAACCAGATGCTTGCCTCCTGTCCTCTGGACGAACGTTCCTCCAAATTTCCTGCTCTTTTTGGACAACTTGGAGATGTTTTTGCCGAAATATTGTGCAAACAAACACTCCTTGGTAGGCTAGCGGTTTTCGGAGTATCAAAGTTGTTTATCGCAATCTTACTGTGCTGGATTTTTGCTTACACATGTTTCCTCTAAAGTACAAACCAGTACGGCAAGCATGTTAGGCGTAAACTGAATTTTTGAAGATTAATAAATCGGTCTCATTTATCGGGGTCTCTGCAATGTTCTGAAAAAGTGTTTGCCAGTTTTTACTTCCACCAAATAAAAGATTGCTTACGTACAAAGAAAGCACTTCTGGTAAATGTCATTTTGATTTGGCTTCACGTGCATTCAAACGTATCCGTGAAATAACCGATAACCTTCGATTAAGTGTGATGTATTGGTGGTCGATTAGCCCATTTTATGTTAGTACTGGAACACTCAGAACCTGGTTTACCTCTGTGGCGCACCTCTGCTTGTGGATAACTAAACACTTAGTCACCGATACACTATCGTCAGTCGACTGACACAAACACCAGCCTGATTTTCATCACCTGCTCACGTGCTCTCTTTTGTAAAAGAGATTTTCATTACGGTCACCCCGATTATGCTTTTACTTCACTCATAGATATTTGTGTTGTTCATGCTACTTCCTTTATCAGTCAACTGTCAAGCGCCTAAACATACCAGGATTACAAACAGTTGGAACAACCTTGATAAAATGTTCCAATGTGTGTTTGTGTGTGTGTGTGAATGCATTCTCTTGGTCTTTTTTCTACCTTCGAGTTAGGATCAGGCTTGTGTGCTGGTTTAACTCAGAAGGCTATACCAACTAACACTCCGGTTTTTCCAGGTTCAACCATGTCATATAGCCCAAAGACGAGCGGCCAGACAAAAAGCAATTATGTTCATAGATTTATATGTCGTACTACTGACTGTGTAATGGTGCTCAGGCAGCAAGATACTAATATGTGAACGTACATCAGAACTATATTTTTAGTTACAGCACTGCAGTATTTCACGTACTCAAGAAGGGGGTTAGAATAGGTATCTTCAAACACAGGGCGCTCATATCGCTTAACAGTTGACCGTGACCGACATCGTACTATCCTGTACGGTTGTATATTTACTGAAATTAGTGAAAAATTTACTGTTTTTCAGATATAGTTAAGCATCTGGATGTTTTACTGCGTTGTTGCTATCGCATAATTTGCTTGGTGTGAGTCCCCGACTTAATCATCCAGTTTGAACTGGGAGAATTTGCAATACTGGTAAACAGAAACACGAAAGCAATTTAGAAGGGTGCAAAGATTATGCTTTTATGTGAATAATTTCCGGTTAATGTCCGTGCACATGATCAAAGTTGCTTTTGACTGTTCATGTTTGAAGAACTAATGAATTAATAAGTACTTATTTGACAGTGAATAGTTCCCGACGGTTTCCATTTTGCCCATCAAGCGGAGAGGTAGCATACCAGGGAGCTAGACACGCGACATCGGTGTGATCACCTTATCAAGTATGTATATCACCAGACATAGATTTCCTTTCTGTTACAGCACACTGATTGTGCGTGTTCTCGTTGTGAGCAAAATTTGAACTCTGGTCCACATTCTCGAAATAAGATATCAACCAAATCCTCGACAACTTTCGTCAATAACAAAGTAGCTCAGCTAGTTTGATTAATTCTGCGGTTCTACTTCGCCTGAGAACTTCTGATCCCAGTGTCATTCATTAGAGATCACAGGTCATTTACAGTGTTTCTCTCAGGATTGGTGAGTACTCCAACTACTCATCATCATCATCATCATCACAACAGCCATGAGCCTGACCAAAAGGTACTGTGGCTCGGGCCGCCGCTCACCCCAACAGTGACGTGGAATATCCTAGA
>LUCH01000411.1:81202-171375 GCA_013368495.1 Paragonimus heterotremus
AAAACAGTACACAAGCCCGACCACCTCGTCAAGGTAGCAGTATGGGTCGGGACTCCAACTACTATTCATATGCGAATGTGGCTATGTTTTACTATAGTGTTTCGGTCACGCTTAGCATAGCTGTCTCACGAGAGGACGACGCGGTGAGCACTTACGAAAAAGAAGGTCGTATGCATTACGTTTTCTGAAAACAGGGCTGTCTGAAGGATTTATGAAAATACGAAAGATATAATAAAAAATGAGAGGTTCAAGTTGTGTCCACGATATCCTTATCACGTGTCAGGAACAAGTTTTCTACAGCCTGCATACTCCTAACTCATATGATACTCTCACTCAGCAGATGGTGTTAAGAAAGCTAACTACGCGACATCTTAATCTGAGCAGTATTCCACATTCCTAGTTCCATTAAACATAGGCGTATCCTAATAACAGTGGTATGATTGGATCCTTTATCACGTCGCGGATCTCTGATTGTTCCATATTCGTTGTGTTCCTTTTGATCTACCGAATCAGCTCGGCCTGTCTACAATTGGTTCCTGAGAAATTCCATACCTCTAACTGACGCGTGTTTCTACTTGACGGTGTGCATCAACTGCTTCATTGTCCTGTGCTACCCATTCGAACAAACAAGTCCGATCGATTCAGCGCGTGAGTATAAGATACGACTGTTATATAGTCTTATTTATCAGATCCTCCCAGTTAACTGTTTTTCGTACATGGATGAACAGCAAGCAACCTCACTGAAGAAGGTGAATATTGCTAAGAGTACACGTGTATGGGTGAAATAATATGAAAATTATTGATAAACAACGTTTTGAGAAGACAGTGAAAAGTGAT
This sequence comes from Paragonimus heterotremus, assembly GCA_013368495.1. Lineage (NCBI taxonomy): Eukaryota > Metazoa > Platyhelminthes > Trematoda > Plagiorchiida > Troglotrematidae > Paragonimus > Paragonimus heterotremus. Next base: position 82,040 of record LUCH01000411.1, read on the forward strand.
GACGAAGGTGATAATGTTTTCGAAGATGGGTTCAGAACATTGATCAGTTTAATATTAAGGATCATACTCGATGTGCTATTGATCAAGATCCATCGTGAGCTCAACAGGTGGCGACTGCATATCTGGGAAGATGTGGAACGAAGTCGAATTTTTAGGGTGGATGCGGTAGAACAAATAGATTTTTGGGGCGAAAGAGAGATATGTGGAGTGAATGGAGAAGCATATTTGTTTACTAATAAGAAGTCAGTCGATCGAAGATAGGCTACACCTAGTGTCATACACCTCCTCGAACATACCCGGGCAAAAAGACACTTAACATCCTTTGGGTATATTAACTGGAATCGACGCTAAGAGGAGGACATATGAAGCAGTGGTCGGTGCAGTGTCCCATGGACTGCCTCAATAAATATACTCATTCACTCCCGCCACTTACGAACCAGACTGCATGTACTCCGCCGTGGCATTACTTTCATAGCCACACAGGACAGACCCACGGTAATCGGACTTATGAGATGAAACAGTTGCTCGTTACAGACCGTTGAATACGAAGTTGTCACCCTACATAAGCATAATAAACTGCCTTATATATATATATATAATGTTCATGTCATGCAGCATTCATGATCAGTTTTTAGCCACTGTGGCTCAGTTGATGAAGCAATAGGGTTTAAACGGGATTTTTCATATTTTGTGGTACTCATCTTTTCTGTCTTGTTTCCCTGACTTTCACCAGATCCCAGCTGTATATCACACAACGCAATTTAATGAGCCCTACATTTCGTTTTTTATGCTTCGAACAGAACAGTATTCTTCTGTACCACTCAGTACATGCACTAGTGAGTAGTGCGGGCTTGTTTTCATAAAATATGGCAATCAGTTAGACGCACCATAGGGTATCCGATCTGCACATCATCAGCCCAGTGGTAAAAACCGTGTTTGTTTGCTATCTGGTTTGTTATATGGCATTGCACACATTTTCAACTGTCAGTCCGAACCAAAAACCTATTTGCATTTAAGCTAATTAGGACTAGCTGAATATTTTGTGCCGCCAGGTTTCCACGGCAGTTCATATCCACTAAGACATTAAGTTTCAGTTTGGTATCACGTTAGTGGCTATCTCCAAGTCTTGTCATTCCGTCCACATTATCAGCGTAGCGTTGAGGTGTGTCCAAAGAAAACAACTTTCGTCAAACAGAAGTAAAGGGACGCTGCTGTATGTATTGACATATTCAATTCGCGCTGTGTTGAGAGGCGTTTGCTTTATTAACAACATTTTTCTTGGTTGTTCTATTCCATAGAACGTACGGTCTGGTTTCACCAATATCCCATCACACTGTGGCCACTTCTGCCCTCTTTTTGTCTGGTCTCCGTATGTTTCGTGACCTGTGTACCAATCTACGTGACCATCGGGTTGGGCAGTCTATGTTTGCTCGTCTACGCGGGTGCTGAGCGAGCTATCCTGATTCTGGGTTTCATCAACGTGAGTGAGTTGTCTATAAACTATCCACACCTCGCACCTGCATCACCAGCTTCCTACCTACCCCTAATACTCTTGGGTCAAAGATTTACGCCTACTGATTCTGTCTTCTTAATTCATTAAGAGTGAAGAGATTAACACCTTCCTATTTGTGAAATATATCAAAACCACGTTATAAATTTTACTGCCCACTTATAAAGCTAAAACGTACTACTGCTAAAAAACAGATCTATTTTTTAATTGATTAAGAGTGGGCAATATGGCTGTGTGGTAGCCGTGTGTGATATGGCCAGGTGGTTCAAAAAACCGGCACTCTTCTCCTTTCAAGAAATAAAACGGAGTTGCGTAATCTGGTCGTGTATTCGGAGGTGTTGACTTTGACATGTTATCAATGGTGCCGTTAGTTCCAGTTTTATCTGTCTCATAACTGCCTATTTGATAATCTTGTCTACTAAACGAAATGACCTGCAAAATTAGTAACGCATTTTATAAACAGGTGCTTTAGGTGATTCCCAGATAATATGTTTGCGAATTACATGTGAAAACATTGTTAAGCCTTTTAGACTAATAAATGCCCTGAGTATGCGACGGATCACGGTCTAATTGGAAAAGGTACAGATGGTGGTGAATGCGTAAATGTATTTGCTATGAGCAGTGCACACTTGTTTCGGATATAAATGGTTTAGAATCATTTGGCGAAACGTAGCTCTTAAAGGCTGCTTTCCCGTAATCACAGACGGGTTGAGATGCCTGGCGTAGCCGTTTTTACCCATGTTGACAATTGTTTTCTAACAGCTCTGAAATTGGCCAGCTGAATTTCGTAGACAATTCATCAAACTTTCTCCGTTTTAACTTAATGGTCAGTAGCTTTGAGGTAGAAGCTGTTTGCATCCTTACAACCGATTGCGAAACCATAAGTTGGAAATGCTCGCCGATGCCATTCGACAGCTTTCTTGGGGTTCCCCAGACACAATCGGGTTACAAGCTGGTGAAAACAAGCCTTCCATGCGGAGTGGCACCAATATCTGCAGACAGTGAATAACATGACAATCCGTGCAATACAAAAGACGCTGCCAAATACTTGGACTACTGAGCTCTTCTTAACCACTTCATCGGAACAAAAGATATAATGCGATGTACTAGCATTTTGCTCGTTCTCATCAGTCGAAAATGTAAAACGTAAATTAATATGGTAATCCAAGCTTCCAATAGCCGGTGAAGCACCTTGATAGGTTTGCTGTAAAGAATCTGTCTAGTAAACCGTCGAAATGCGTGTTCAACACCACGGAACTGGAACTCCCCAGATTCGTAGTGGACTGTAACGGCTATCAGCCAAATTCAAGCTGACTGACACGGAGTCACTAGAAATCTAATACCACCTGTGGATGATCATAGGCTGTATACAGGACTGCTCCATATCTATTCCAAACTTCTTTACGAAAGCCCACTCACTGTCTCTAGCATAATCGTTCAAAGTGTAGAAGGAACGAGAGGATTATGACAGTTATGCACCGATTTATTAAACGCACCAGCGAACGCCCACTACTGACATCATCTTGCCATCTGGGCACACTACGATGACAACAGATGCTCTTGAATTTAGGATCGGAGCTGAGTTAGAACAGGAGGGGTTTCCAGCCAGCCGCATCTCCCGCCTTCCTAGGGCACCAGGACGATTGTACACTTTGAAACTAAATGGATCCCCTGTTGCGTTTCGAATCATGTGGTGACTCCAAGAGTACCCGCCTAAATTAAAGTGTATAATCTTCATGGAGCACCATGCATTGCAATTCCTGTTCAGTCCCAGAAAGTTTGCCGCGAAATCTACAGCGCCTATCAGCCGGCAACTGGACATTTCTCTAGCCGTTCATAATTACAATATTCCGAATCAGCCAGACAAGGTAGTCTATCATGCAGATTTTCTGCTATGACATTCCTAATTCGCTGTGACATAACAGTGCAGCTTTAGGGCCAAGTAGCTTTTGTTTCGGTGGGAAAACCAAAAAAATACACGAAGCAGTTTTGCTGCTCGCCAATCTCGTCTCTTTTCAAAAGTTGACAGTCCGACTACGAGAAGAAGCATTTCGAGCTCTTCGTGCGCCGAAAGGAGTTCTCTGACCATCCTGATAGGTGTTACGCTGTGGCGACCGCTGGATCATACCCCCAGCACCGTGCAAGACCCTTTCCGAACGATCCGCACAAAGGTTACCTGGGTGTTGAGAAGATAGTGTCAACACGGTTGCCTCGTGAAAGCGTGGCCGAATTTCTATTGCCAGTCGTGGCAAGGATATGCACTACTGACGAGCTTTAACAAGAGCGAATCTCGAGTCTACCGCTTCCTTTCGAAGGAGGCTGGCTGGAAAGTCAATCCGAATGCGAAGGCTGCGATCAAACGTGAATGATGTTTAACTTGAAAAGATATCACTTACAAATCATGCACATTATCGACTTATGCTAGATAGTGACTTTCGCATAGCGGTCATGAACTGTGACGCGAATCCTGAGTCTAGACCAAACAGCTGGACTCCCTGACCTGGCAGCTGCGTCGTGTGTCAACACGTGCACGTTAGTTTCTGCTATCCATTTCTGAACCGCTACTCCATCTTAGTTTTGTTCGACTGCTACTTGAAATAACTAAAGGCTTTCTCTGGAAAGCCCGCTGACTAGATTTTTCGTGATTTACGCTTTGAGGGAATGATTCAGTCCTGACGACGTTTCACAGGTGCCCATCACATAATTGGTCACACTTCTGTGTTACAGAGATGTACTTCGAGTTCGCCAACAGTGGATGCCAACAACTCATGAAGGCGCTACGCCATTCTTGCTCTAACGGCGCTCCAGAGACTATAGTATATATAAAGTTAACAACGCAATTGCATTTGCAAGTTTGTAAACGCTGCTAGAGCTAAAGACACTTTCGAAAACTTCCTACTCCGATACCAGAATGCAGCACAGGCCACCGCCAAAGTAAGTCCGACGCGGTTGTTCAAATCAAAGTTTGTAAGATTGTCCCTCTGTTGCATTGATTCCAGTGATTTAACGTACTTCTAAGGCAATAATCGTAGCTCGGATTTTGATATAATTCCTCTGAAGCCCGACCAACAAATGGTCGAGACCACGAATCTCCACCTTATCACTGTCATTTTGACTGGATTCTCCTCAGGATTGCAGTGAACATACCAAACGGGGATCGTCCAACCAGACTGGCTAGTAGGGCAGTTGAGGTACACGATGTGGCAATTTCCGGCTTAATCTGAAGATGTGTTCGACAATAAGCCAAGCTAACGCGGATTAATTGAGTGAGATAAGTTGTAGGCTCTCAAACTTTCAAGAATTCTCATATAGATTGAACATCACCCACAATGGATCGCAGCTGTCGCATTCTCATAGAATTCCCAGTCGGCCCCTGTCGAAAACAAGCACTAGACTCGAGCTTCACTCTCATTAGGACTCGTCATTGGTGCATATCATTATCACTGCTGGGACTAGAACCACGGCCACGCTGTTCATGAGGCAACTGTGTTGACCACTGCGCCATTGACCTCACATTAGGCAAGACCGAATTATCATATGTGAACACCCAACCACTATCGTTCATGAGTAATGATCAGGTTGCCCAATCGAAAGAGGCCGACTGGAAAGTCTATAGGAATACGACAGCTGTTATCAATTGTGGGCGATGTTCAATCTATATGAAAATCAAAATCCCCTACTACTCATCAGTAATCAGATACCGCTCAACAAGTCAGTGATTCCTGTGATCTCAACTTGGAGAGAAGTTCTAATCGAGGGGTCATCGATTGGAGCTAACAGACAGTAACTGTCTCCTCTCGAGGCGATCGGGCAACCTGATCATTACTCACAAACGATAGTGGTTAGGTGTTCACATATGATAATTCGGTCGTGCGTAATGTGAGGTCAGTGGCGCAGTGGTCAACACGGTTGCCTCATGAACAGCGTGGCCGTGGTTCTAGTCCCGGTGGCAGTGGCAATGATATGCACTACTGACGAGTTTTATTGAGGGTGAAACTCGAATCTAGTGCTTGATTTTGACAGGGGCCGACTGGGAATTCTATGGGAATGCGACAGCTGCGATCAATTGTGGGTGATGTTCAATCTGTATGAAGATCAAAATCCTCTACTGCTCATCAGTAATTTCATGAATTTGTTTGGAGACCACAGCGCGCTATCGGTTCGGCCTACTAACTGGCCAGGCGCAAACAGCCAATTGTTCTGGTAGTCATTATCCTGAATCTACTGGTCCGGCTGCCATTGGTCAGAAGGGTCCTCCGGAACGCAAGCACCTGGGACACAATGTGTTTGTTTCGTTGTCTCTTGGGATATCCAGTGCAAATAATGTTATCTCAAACATCGGCTACTAGAGTGTCAAATATGACAAATACCAAAAACGCTTGTTCGTTGAACTTTATCTTTTGTTTCCCATGGGATACTCCCAACTCGTCGAACACTTTACCCTTGAAGCGTAATGGGATTCGAGTCAATTATTATGCATTTCTGCGTACTATTTTACAGGAGTTCCCAAACTGACGGATTGTTAACACTTGTCTTCTGTTTCATTAGCTTAATCGTCCATCTGTTCTAATCACCAGTATGTCTCTGTGTGTATTTGATCTTTGACCTTTCTGTTCTGTACCGGTAGCGGGTGATAAATTCGCCGACCTGGTACGATAAATTTAAATTTAGTATTCTCTCCTGTAGTAACCATACTTGGAGCAAGTGATCGACTGGGAAAACTACTGAGTTGTAACTGAGAACTAGTGAAGATTGATGAGATAGACAAACGGGAAGAAATAGTAGTTAATTATTTGCTGTTTTTACAGCTAGGATGCGGTTCACAACGGTTACTTAGTGAAAGGCATTGAGAGTACTTGGAGGCAGATAGACCAGACCGACAATCAGTTTAACTGACAGTAGCTGAAATACAACAACCGGTATAGTACACTCCGAATAAAGTGTATAGTTTCCATTCTTTGGTTCGAATCCGGAAGCTCGGTTTTTACACAGAGATTCCATGGTTGACAAGTCTGCCAAACTACTTGTTAGTATTACAAATTTCACTACTCACGGGAACTGCTTCCTCATTAAATCGTGGCAGGCAACTTATACTGGTTGATCTCCCATCATTCCTCAAAGGCCGCCATTTCGCCAGCAACTTTTTCCGAAGTGGTGCGATTCCAAATCAAAAATTTTGGCCATCTACAAAGTAACGCTTAACAAACAAAAACTACCAAAATCGGATGTGCCAAGCACAATGATTTATCCCGACACACGCCCCTTGGTAATAACCTAAGATTGTGTGGTTAGTTTGTTCAACTGTCCGCATGTAATGCCCCTTGTCATATGTTCTGATTGTAATCAGTATACAACCGACGAGACTTGTTAGTACCTTACAACGTTTAATTACTTATCCTTTCATTTACACAAGGTTTTGTTTTTATACACCTCGACTTTCTGCTGTTTGGTGTTGACTCAAATCGCCTTTAAAGCCGGTATTAAATCGCGGAACTACCTGCAAAAAGGAAACCATATCTGGTGCACCAAGGTCAACATGTGTTAGCAGTGGAATGTGATAAACTGACTGGGTTGTCGTTTTGATGCTGATTTGCAGGTGCAAAGCAAGATCGCTCGAATCGGAAACGGTCAGCTGTCGATATATTTCTGACAGAAGAATACCAAGGTAATGGATTGACTAAGTTTGAGGGTTTTCATTAACCGCATCAAACCAGTAGATATTGCGCTCTGGTACCAAAGATATTGAACTCAGAAGAGCAAACAGACTAAGAGAATCAACAGTGAAACGAACGGTCGACAGGTCAGGTGATTAGTTGGATCACCTATCAACATGGACCAAGGCGCAACACAGACGACGATGATGTGAGATGCAAAATGCGAGGTGAATGGTTATTACTTAAGCTCTCTCTCATCAGCTGTTTACACCATTAAATGCATGTCAATAAACTGGCTGTCATAGTCAAGTGGGTCAGTTATATAGGTGCACTGGTGTGGTCAATCAAGGGGGGTAGACCGTTTTTTCATTTATCTGCCTCAACTTTGTACGAAAATCGGTTAGTACTCACAGTTCGTAAATGTCTAAAAACCTCGATGCTTCAACTGTCCGAGTTACACCTGTATCCGGTCACTGAATATTTAACTCAGTCAGCCTGTTTTACCTACTGATGTGCTTAACTGTCTCTCTAGCACCGAGTGTCGTACTTGAAAGATTGTCCTGCATTTCGGCACTGAATTGACGAGCCAAGAGTGAAAAAAAAATTTCATCGAACATCGAAATATGAATGCCGAACGGTACGTTCTATTTGTAGGAAAGAATTGAGTAGCATTGTTTGTCGTTTAGTCTACTTCCACTTTCCTGCGATTATCCGGTTTGTGCCTACATGCTGGTCCAGGGAGAGTAGAAAGTTTCCATAGGAAAAATGTTATTGCATTATCTCATCGCTTTCATTCAACACTCTATATGCCCGAAATGTTTTATCACCGAGATCTGGCACCAAGCGGACTTCATTGAGTGTCAACAGAAAATAACGGTTGAAAGCACACTTCATAAAGTTAAATCAGTTGATCAGTTTGTCGTCCACTATACCTTTCATTTGTTATATGAGCTAATGGGGTATCTTCTTTGCAGTACATAGCCTCTCGCTCATACTAAAATCATACAGTACCTGTGTGATGGAGTTTGGAATCCGCCAAATAACATAGCCAAACGTTTCTTGGTCTTTATCTTGGGTCTGCCTTTACCACCTACAATGAATAGGATGAATATACTGTAAAACAACCGTTGATGATTTGTTGTGAACAGTGGATCAGTTGGTTTTTAACATTGCAGATAGCGTTCTCGCTTTCCACATAGGCACTGCATCAATCCTCTTTAGGGAACAACGGACTGCCTTTGAAACAGTTCGAAATAAGGTTTTATTTGTCATACTGTAAGGGTTTGTGGTGAATCTCTGTTTGTAGATACGGTCTCACTTGAATGTAATTAACTATATATAACTTCGAACTTCTGTTCATTTCACAGATGTATATGTATTTGTTCACCATCTTGTATTAACTAACTGCTCTGGTCTCTAAACACGAAGTCCTTCAGCTTTATCTGATATTCCCTTCTGCCGCTCCAGCACTGGCTCATAGACAGTGGCTATTGAAATAAAAAATATCGTGCTAAGAAAACGATAAAACTTTATTAGCAAGAGCTGGTTTGGGGAGCCAACACGCTAAACTTCTTAAAACCAAATTTATTCCAATTTACCCACATTAGTTCGACCGATTTTCGGAAATTTACAGTGGAGCTGATTAACTTTGTTCGTTGTTGTACCCTGACCTTATCCGGTATGTTGCTTTTAACAGTTATCTTAAATCCGCTCTGTCCATGTTTGAAGGTTGTTTTGCGAATCACAAATCTCTACGTACTCTTTGATGAGTGCCGCGTGAAGAATCGGTATAGACAGTCATCGTTAACCATTTTTCGGCACGCCCAAGTGGACCGTACACGGGAGTCAAACGTTCACAGATTCGGTCACTTGGTCAAGTCCGAAAGAGAACAGAAGTGCGCCAGCAACGCATCAAAAGAGAGTTGTAACTTTATTCCGAGCTCTGCGGTTCGTTCAGATTGCTGTGAAAACTTTGTACGCAAAATTCGCAAGTGTTTTTCTACTCAGCAGTCGAGGTGGCTCAACTGGTTTCATACGGTCCTCCGTCAACTATCTGGTCGTATCTATTTGCAATTTGGATTCACCTTGGTTACAGTACTTGGGGTGACCGTCCACCCTTTTTTCCACAGTGTAGTGGTAAGTCTCCTCTGAAATCGGCGAATGTCTAAACAACTGTCCGTGGCCTCCATTCTGTCTGTATATCACAGCACAAGCTTCATAGGATTTAAACAGACTACTATCCGGGCGAACGCTGTAGTGTACATAATGAATAATGGACAGATATTGTATAACACATACAGTGTACAGAACAATTAAAGGGTCACTTACTTTTTCGTGATATCTTAGTCATTTTTCAGTTTAGTGTTTTACGTGAACACTCAGAATACATTGTTTTTACTGTTTAGGCATTATCAAACTAATGGCGATGTGGCAGGACAAAAATGTCTGCGAACCTATTGCAAGTGCTAGTAGCTTTCACTCTACCTAGCAAAACTGCAATCCTCTTAATTCATTCAGAGATTTGCAGAATAGAGTCACTTACTAATCAATGTTGAGAAGAACAGATAGTCATAAAATTTTGCGGATATCCCACTTTGTATTTCGAGTAAATTGATATAAAAACCAATTCTACAAACAACCATCTTGTTAATTCCCTTCAGGTATATGTAATTACATAGGCTTCATTGGACTTATGCATGAAACTGGAATACTGTTATACGTGAGGGTAACAGTCATGGAAATTGCGGATGACTGTCTAACGAAGTGCCGCTAGGTTCATTTGTTTGTTTGTCTGTGTGTGTGTGTGTTTTGTTTACATGAAACACTTGATGGGCATTTGACAACGTGTTAATCGGGTTAATGGGCAAATGAGGTTCGGATGGTTTACCTATGGTTTGCCAAATGAGCGACTGAGTCTGTACAAAATTCTTTGGGACGTACAGCTGGGGCTCGTGGAGTGTGATTGAGATCGCCTCTGCCGTCAATAACAGTCCGATTAGCGAGGACAAAAAAGCACGGTCTACCATAAGGTAAGAAAATCCCACGCTTAGGCCAGACTCAAACTAAGGGCAGAGTCTGCATACTCAAACGCGGCATGCACCTTACCATTTGGGCTGCGAAGCAACACCAGGAGCTCAGGATTTTTACATTTGGATGCACCTGCTCACCGAACTTACTGCGTCATGCGAAATCCACCAAGTGGTCCAAGTGGATAACTGTCTAAACGAGACTGTTCAAACGATTCTCTCAGGATTTCACCAAAGTCGTAATACATGTTTCTTTGCAAAAGAGCTATCAGCTTTTGTACGGATAAGGTAGTAACTGCCCAACAATTATTTTCTCAGAAGCCCCTGCTTCTGCTCTCATTGAGTGAATCCCATACAGAATATCAGCTGAAAAACACTGTAACGTTCCAAACCGACGAATGCCAAGTTACGCGTAGTGAATCCCGGAAATCGGCGGACAGACGGTGGTTTATCCGAAAATCCTACGGTAAGTGAACGATACGAATAATATGTAACAATCAAAAATAAACTTCTGTGTGGTCAGCCGATAGTCTGAAGTGGACAGGTGAGGATGTGCGTAGCCCATGTTCACTATCAATTCAGAACGCCTTTTTTGAAGAACAACCTATAGGTAGTCTCAACAGGCATCGAAGTTGGTAGGGTTTAAAAAAAAGTTGTGTATTTCCAGCAATGTTTGGAAAGTTAATAGGCTGCTAGCTTCTGTTCAATCTGGGACCAACGACAACAACAAAAAAGAGAACGAAAAAGTTCGAGATGGGTTTATGCGTAATTAGTTGCATGGTTGATGCAAATGGAGCTGAATGCATACCAGGTCTCTTGCCCAAGGGGTTCACAGAAGAGTGCATACAAGTGAACAAACGCAAAGGCACGATTGAAGTCGCCAACTCTGGAAAGGTCACACAGCCTTTGGTCGTTACCTGCCGGAAATCTCACATGCATCAATATGGCCAACGTCTGCACAGAGCATAACGGCCCACCAAACAGTGAACGAGAAAAACGTGAAATGTAGAGCGCGGCAGTGAAAAGGCTGATCCTTATAGTAGCCTTGCGGAGCACAACATACGGAACAAACTCATTTTCGGCTAGTCACTATCAGGCCGAGTACGAAACGTGAATATGACACTGTGTTGTCGGGCAAAAGAGAACAAAACGAGTAACGAATTCAAATGAGGTCACCAAGCTCTAGATACAGTTACGTCCCAAGTGAAACACAACTAGAACTGAGACCATTTGATCGATTCTGGACTAAACAGTCGGCATGACGGCAGCTGAGCTTGAACAAAGCATTTCAATATGCACAGAGTTGGATAGTGTAATCGAGTTCCGATCGTCTCAGTCGTAGACAAAGTTTGGCATTGCAAATTTGATAGCTGTCAATTTGATGAATGGGAGGAAAGAATTGGCTGGATAAGACATGGTTAGAATCAGCAATGTGTGATAATCACGCCACAGACCTCACATTTGTATCACTGAATTACTATATGGAAATGCCCAGCAACAGCCGCCTGTGAGTATTGCTAGATGTGGTCGACTGTCCCCCGAAGAGACACGGTGATTACTCTGTTAATTGCTAACGATGGCTCCTCTATTAAAATATGTATTGATGACAAGCTATGACAGGAGGGCAGCTCGAGTACTTCGTTTCGAAATGGATTGACTGAAGAGGCCAGGATTGCCGAAAAATGAGTGTGTTGTAGCCACAAGAGGCGCTTTGCCTGCAACGTTGTTCAGTACGCGAACTCCCGTACAGGCTATGTTGAAACATGGGACCACGATCACGTGCACTCATTTGCATGACTGACGTGCATCCACACACATTGGGTAACAGTACGTTGTCATTTGCCCTGGTGGCACTTCCCCCATATTGTATACAAGCTATTCCGATAGTCTAGCATTCTCCTGGCATTGAGGCTTGCTCTTTAGTTCCTGTATGTCGTTTGTGAGTAGTATGCTACTCACAAGTGAGACTGCCTATTATACAACATGTCAAAAGTGATCGCAGTGGAACACGTGCTTGTCGGTGTCAAGTGGTTTACGCTTGTTGATAGCTTCAAGTGGCGTTGGAATAATTGGCTAAGGCAGTAGAGAGTTTGTACAAAATCTTGTTTGGCACACAAATACGGGCTGTGGAGTCTGATGGCAATTGTGATAACAGTCGCACTCTGAGTGTTCCGTAGTGGATTTGACAAATGCTGACAACGATCAAGAAAGCTTCTTTCGGCTTTATTTGATGGTCAATGTCAACCCAGTTGGAGCCAATCGGGCTGGAAATGGGTTTTCTCCAGCCGTTGCGGGGTCGCTTCAGGAAGTGTTCACGGATTCTTGTCAGCAGTCGCCTTATGGTTCCCCTAAACTAACCGGCTTGCCCATAAGAGATGAGACAATCAGTGCAAAATGATAATTCGTCTTTGGAGCGAAAAGTGCTGAAAGTTAAAATGCTTCGTCCTCAGGACAGACATTAGGTACAGCCGAATCGGGTAGGCTTATAATCAATTAGGTAGCTTCACTCCAATGTTACATTGGTGTAAGTAGGCTTTTAAACAGCTGTATGGGTAGTTTCAGAGCAAGTCTATTGGCTTCTGAGGATTGACGATATAAAGACTTAGTGGCCCCACACCCGTAGGGAAGGAGAACAGGGTGTACAAACGTGTGCAGGTGGGCGAGCAGTGAGATATGGACTGAAGTTGATACGTGAATTTTAGAGGTCAAAACAGATGGGGGAATCATGGGAATTTTTGACCATATAAAGTATGTAAACGATAGTCCACTAGAATCAAGTTACCCGTGGGAATGATCTTTCCATCAGCTTTTTCTTCTAATATATTCCACGTCACTGTTTAACTGAGCGGCGGCCCGCGTCACACTACCTTCTGGTCAGACTAAAGGTCTTTTGAAACATTGAGTCCCTCTGGGCCATTTGAATGAAATGGACAGAAGAGGCAAATTACAATACGCATTCACTTCGCACCCGCTCGTCAGTCGTAAACATGTGACTTGAATGAAATGTTTCACTTAAGTCTTGTTGTTTTTCTTTTCATGCTAGTCACACGTTTGCGACCGATGAGAGTCCGGCTTAAAGTCGTTGTGATGATGATGATGACCGATAAAAAGAATGGAAGTTGCTTCATGTTTTTGCATGGATCGCAATACCATAAAATTGCCTGTGGCTTTACCAACACTAGTTGGTGCCCTGGTTAGTTTGTCAACGTGGTATGAACTACTATCAATGGCTTTCGTAACTGCAATAAGTAAAATGAATATAGATTAGACAGGGTGGTCACTTAGGTAACATAGTTCACTAATGAAAGATTTTATACTTATTGATGTCGTTCACTTTCTTACATTCATATTGTAGCTGTTGGATGTGGTTAATCGAGAAGAAACGCTTCTTAATGTGATTCGATCGGTAACAAAAAACGGACAATCCATTCTACTTACTGCCATTTTGGCATTGGTCATAATCTACATATATGCTCTACTTGGCTATGTGTACTTCAAAGATGATTTCGTTTTGGAGGTGGAACCGTTACTAGTTCCTGCTGAACAGTCTCAGTTGTGTCAGCAAGACATTGCTTCCGAAACATCTGTTATGAACAATAATAGCAACACTTGTGAGTACCTGAATGAATAGTTTTAATGTGTTGGTAGGTATGTATGTTTGACTTTTTCATATCTTCTGAGTTGTGAAATGATCTCAGATCGTCAGTTACTTTTGTGTGTTAGACCAGTCTGTTACCTCACACTTTCGAATTAGTTTACAAAGTACTTTCTCAAACAGTGTGCCAGAAATTGTCTAATAAAATGGGGCGGCATTATCTGTTGTTTGTCACTTATGGTATCAGAATTATTTCTCATATAATTTTGGTGTTTTGTGCGGCATAGCTAACCGTAATACTTATAGTACCTATACATGATTCATAAACAGTTAGCTGTTTGTCCAATGAAAATGACAGAAGGCTATCTTCACCAATGGGCTGACATTTCCGGTACTTTAACAACCGTTTTCCAATTACTTGGAATGTCTACCAATACAATAATACATTCAATTAGTACACTTGCTCATGAATATTGCCTCGATCAGAGCATCAACGACCCTATCCATTGGAAAAGTATGGAACAAATACTTTTCGATTAGGCCATAATACATAGTATATGACAAGTTTACTAACACGGAACAGTGAAGTTTAGTCCCCTTCCCTCTGTCATCTCATAGCAACAAGTCTATCGTTAGTTTCGATAAGGATTTCTCATGCAAGCAACAAGTTGAAAATTGCATCCACCTCGTGTTTCGATACAACGGAGTCGAAATATTTTAAATTTTGTTAATGGATTCATTAATATAAGTGCTAAATATGCATCTTACCCTAATAATTAATACTAGCTGTACAAAAACCCACATGACCTAATCTGTTAGCCTCAGTCAACCTTGATTTAATGGTCGAGGGTTAATTCTATTCAATGCGTTGATTTCCCTTACTATCGAAAATTGCAAACTACTCTACGATAGTACCTCGTGATTATAAAGTTAAAAGCATCAACTATGTTAATGCCTTTTTTCGCATTCATTTTATTCATTTTACTACTTTGATATAGATGACACACAGGCCAACCGACTCTGCTCACGGACCACCCCATACGATCCTGAAGGAGTGATCGAGGCTCATCGGGAACGTCATTGTGATTCGTTGAGAATGTGCATTTTGACAACACTGCATGAGGGACTCAGAAATGGTGGAGGCATTGCTGATGTACTTCGGCGGCCAAGTATCCAGGTACGTGTGTACATCAATTGTTTATCAAGTTTTTTAATAGTCCTGATTGTACTGAGAAAGGCTGATTGACTAGTGCTTATCCTGAGGTCAATATCTGTTGATCCAGTGGTGTGTGACTTTGTTTTGGATCTGCAAAACGTGGACCGTGTACATGTTGTCTCTTCTGCTGACAGCTGTCCGATGGCAAACCAAAATACTCATATTTAACTGCGATTTACCTTGGAAATTTGTTTCAGGTGATGATTTGGTTTTCTTTTCAAAAGCATGCTGTCGTATTGCGGTACGTTCAGCCGTGATCTAGTGGTGCACTGAAAGTGTAAGAAGGTACACGGTGTTTTAACACAACATTTTAGCTGAAATTTCCACACACTAGATAAAAATTAAGTCGGTACTATAGCTACCATCCATCATTCACCGGTGGCGGTCAGGTTTAGATGAGCAACATTCATGAAGCATTAGAGGTTCTGATTCTATTTCAAGATGGCTAGAGAACATGCCACCATTTGCAAGGCTAACCGCAGTTACAAACACATAATGGTATCCGACTCTGTTCTGCAAGTCTGCCCTCTTATAATAGTCATTTCTGGTGGCAGTTTGGATCATGACCATCGGTTTTCACCGGTGGCTATCCAACAGACGAAAATTTTGTCAACTAAATTTTGTCACTTGGGATTTGGATGAAATCCGATGCATACGCACTGATCACCTTGGATGCTGTGACGTCTAGTCAACTGTTGCGACTGCGATAAGGCTCCGGATAGTCTTTCTCAGCGAAAAGGTTTATTAAGATATACGTCTTCGTATAGTATGCAGAAAAAACTTACTTGCTATATTAGCGATACATATCTTGGTAAACCAGCGCACGGCACAATACAATGAGCTTGTACTCTTCTTCCACAGGAACCCGTGAGATAGCTAACTGAAAATGATATGAGACCTCTGAAGGACGATGATCGTCAGACGAAGATTGGTAGCGGCTGTCGAAATTGTGTTAGCCGCCGACGAGAAATAATCAACAGACTAAACTTATACAAGAAACTCCGTGGTACTAAAATACGTGTCGAACAGCTGTTTCAGATTTTTGTGTGGGGCTTACCATCACAGACGATGAACATAGACTATTGGTTTCAGATTGAAGTTTTATCTGGTCAGACCACTTCAATGGGATGATAATATCTTGATGTAGTCAGAGAACATGTTTGTTTTTTCTCAGTAAAATCAGAGACGGCTTTGCAACATTCCAAGGGTTTCCGTCTTTTGTCCTGTACTTTTCGGTTGCATATACATAGACCTTGAATTATTTAGTTTGATATCCTAAAATGGCAAATTCTTCTGTCTGTAAATAAGCGCATCATGTCGCGCAAGCAAACCCTGGACTGAAATCGGACGGAGACGAAGCCGAACAAAATGGGAAAATCTATTATTGAGACTAGATTTGCAGTTGAGCGATGGATAGACAAGTCCCACGACGGATGTGCGAAAATTCAGAGAGGACTGAGCATTGGTTCGGAAAACACCAAATTATTTGCTCATTCCTCTTCAATCTTTGTTGTACCTGAACAGGAAATGGAATTGCCTAATTTTGAATTCGATTACCGTGTTAGACTCACAACACTCACCGTATTGTGTGGAAGTGACTGTGTAAATAGCTGCCAGGTTCAAAATCTTGTTTGTTCCTGTCTGCGAATCGGCGCACCGCGATGTATGTTAACAACCGATGTCTGGATTATCCAGGAAATGTCAGCTTGCCGAAGTTGGGCATAGTCCGTTGACACATAATTCGATCTGACCCTAGGAGAAGTTGCCCATTCTCGGCTAACGTTTAAGGTGCTCGTCACTCTGGATTTTAATGCGTATTCAACGACAAAGTTTAAAACAGCGAGATCAATCTTAGGACGGGCGTTTTTTTATAATTGTAATCCACATGGTCTCTTCAGTAGGAAAAATGAACAATGAATAATGAATGAACGGACAAGATGTGTTAGATAGGTCCAGGGTTGTTTCTTGGACTACGTTCTCTTCAACCCTCTACGGCAGTTGGATCACAAAGTGCGATGGATGCCCTTACTTTAACTTAAAATAGACACCGTTTAGGAACGCGTGTTTTTTGAGTGCGTAAAGTATCATGGCGCTTGTTGAAGGCAAGTGGCTACACCAACCATTGAAATTAATTGAATGTTTGTTCTGAATCGAAGTATACCATTGTTTTCATGACTCCGACTCCCCCTACCCTACATTTGATGACCCCACAACCAGAACTTCTCTCCAAATTGGAATTATAGAGATCAGTGCAGTACTTGGGCAGTGTTTCGAATACTGGTGAGTAGTAGAAAACTTGTGGTTAACGTAACTTTAACATCACTCCCGGCCGATCTCAGCTGTCGCACTCCCGTAGACAGTTCTGTTAGCCCCTATCCGATTGAAGCACTATACCCGAGCAATGCTGTTGTTGGGGCCCGCCAGTTGTGCATGTGGTTGTCACTGTCTGAATTAGAACTCCGTTTTCCTGAAACAACCATGTTGACCACGAAACCGTTGAATTCGGCCGAGCGTTTGTATACAGTTCGGATGCGCCTAATATGAAGCCACAGGTCCAACAATCAACACGATCGATTCACGAAATCGTGATAGAAGTTCTAACCCATGTCATAACGTTGAATTCTTTACTCTCAACCTCTAACACATTGATGGTGTCATCCCGCTTGGTAATGAAACGTTTGCAATCCAAATGCCAAGCTCGGCGAACAACCAAACAGCGGAAGGTTATTTATTACTGCCAAGTTCTAAGAAGAACGAAACTCGAGTATAGCACCTCTTTTTGGAAGGGACTAAGTGAAATGTCTGTGTGAATGTTACTGTTGAGATCACTTGTAGGTGCCGTTCATGTTATATTAACCATGAATTCCTTGCTACTGAACATCAGTTTGTTCCTGCTCGCAGAGTTGGGTGCAGCAGCTAGCTGCAGGAAGCAGTCAAGGATCAATATATGCGACGATAGACTCATGCGCAAGCAGCTGTCAGGTGAAGGCTAATCAACAAAACCCAAACCAGTCAGTCTGGACGTGCGATTCGTTGTATAGTTTTGGAAACATCGAATGGGTTATAACAGTGTCATGGTGGACAATGGGAAGGCGCTGTTTACAATGACGGGGGAGTGAACGAGCGAAAAACCCTAAGAATCTGGTAGCATTGGAATAAAAATCAGTAAAAACTTATAGTTAATAATACTGAATACGTCCCGGAAAATTCGGCTTTCTGAACAAGAAGAGTGGAAACGACAACGTCAAGCAATGAATTGCATAGTATCACAAGAAGGAGAGACGCATAGTCAGTCAGAAGAGAATTTGACACCCATGAAAGTCCCACGTTGATCTTCGACACAAGTACACTACCCAGTTTTCCCGCCGTTTTATTTGTTTTAACTGGTTGTACTGTGTGTTTTGCTGTGTTCGATCACTTTGGCTTGTGCGCATTTCCGTTCGGTCATGTCGCTTTACTGCCGGCGAATGTACTGGACTTGGCTGATTGGCCGGAGTTTGTTTCTGCTGAAGCCACTTATAGATTTCAGCTGCCAATACGCAGAAGTGAACCGACTATTGAGAGCTAGTTTATCTTTCAGAATGCAAGTCAACGTATTGGGCGTGATGAACCATTTGTGCACTGTTACCAGATGGATTGTACACACGTGGCTACTAATTTTCATACCTTTAATATGTGATGTATATATGATATCCTGAACTTACGGGACAAAATAAGAGAGCAGACAACCGCATCATTTCCCAGAGAGTTACACGCCTCATTTGTTCGTTTAGTTTCAACTTCGAATGCAGCCTATTTCTTCTGCACACCTGCTCCGTAACGAATAAGTTACATATTTGAAACACTGAGTTCCCTTTAACCACTTTATCAGAGCAGAAAGTAGACATATGTTGCGATATGTTAACATCTTATTTACTCTCATCAGTCACAAAAGTAAAACATGCCACGGTTAAGACACTGTTTCACAGAGCCAGGTGTATTTGCACCCCGGTTACTCTGCAGACAGAGCAGAAGTTACTGAGACAAACTGCTCTAGCAAATGGGTACCCCGACAAACTCATTGAGGCGCATAATACGGTGAAGAAGAGCATTGATCCCATACTGACGGCTCGGAAGAAGGATGTTTTCTTATTCTTGCCATTCAAAGGTGACCATTTAGCCAACGATATAAAGCACAAATTAAAGTGTGCTCTGGCTCGAACACATGCGGCTGAGCAGTTGCACTTATTTCATACCACCAGAGGACCAGTTCTCCGCAAAGCCAAAGTAGTTTGTCAAATTGTTCTGTCTCCCATGTTGTGTACCACTTCACTTGCAGTTGCAGTGAGGTTTACATAGGCAGAACAGATCGACAGCTATCACGGCGAGTGGCCGAACACATCCCAAAGTGGTTGAAACAACAGATGACGCATCGGCCTCAACTTGGTCCACTGACGGCTCGAAATCCAACCTCATTGATTGCTAAACAATTCATGAGAACAGGTCGCCAAGTTGACCCACTGAACTCATTCAAGATACTGTTACGCAATCGAAACCCGAAGCTATTAGCTTTCTGTCAGGCGATGTTCATCCGAACTTACCAGCCGACGTTGTGTGCACAAAAGTGGTTGAGACAACATATCGGGTTGCCACGGTCGTGATTACATAATAATTTGTGTGTTTGTAAGCGTGTCTAGTCCCTGTCTGTCCTTATTTGTATGATGTATATAAATGGCATGTTTTACGTTTGCGACTGATGAGAGTAAATGAAATGTTAACATATCGCAACGAGTTACGTATACCAGCGATTTTCTCCGGACAAGGTTGTGATGTACGGTACTGACTCTCATAATCTCGCCATTCAGTCGTCCCTCCGTACTATTGGCTATGACGTGGACTCTATTTCTCATTCACCTGTGTTCATCACTTTTCGTGGTACCATGTATCCGTCTTCTTGCAGTGCGATTGTGCGACTGGGACCGCCCTCTTATGCGGCCACTGATTTATGCCTTCTCAGTGCTCAATGCTCCCTGAAAACCTAGGGCACACTTATGCGGGGAACCGCATGTTGATTGTCGCTACCTCCTGACGGTTTTCACACTATGAAGGACACTTCTCCGTCACGATGCGTGAGCCTTGGTTGCGATAGCAACCATGTGCCTCGAAAAGCTATTGATTTTGATAGACTCCTTGTTTTACTTTTTTACTTTGTCTTTGTTACCATATCACACCAGTAAATTTCATTTGTTGACTTGACTTATTAACGTTTGCTAGTCTCGTGGAAGGACCTGTCAGTTGGTCAGTGTTATTAACCATACAATGCCCTACACTTGGTAGAGAGTGCTTTAATTTTCCTTTTCTCGTATTCTTGTGTAAATTTTGATGTCAGCACTTGCAACTTTCTTTGAAGGAAGCCGTGTAAATTGCTCTTCAAAATAGAATATAAACAGTATCATTAGTGCACAGTAACACTTTCAACTGTTGTACTCACATATTGAACAGTTACATCTGTAGTCCGTTTAGCCTGTGTTCTCAAACTTATTTTTCTAGAAATTGAGAGCTCCCAAACTGTCTTGTTCACCCTCCGAGAATGCACTCTGAAATCCACGCTACCAAACACGTTAAATTCATCAGAATCGAGGAATATGTATTAATGTTTGATTAGGCAAGAAGTTTGTTGCTTATGGTTGGAGTTTACGTTGAGTACCAAAACATGCGAACGAAACTCCGTTCCAGTGCTTCTTTGTATGCGTATGAACTACGATCAAACATATGTATAAGTCACGTTCGATTTGTGGAACCATTTGTCAATCTCACTGACATTCCACCCTGATTCGTCCTTCGTTATCTGTCAACTGCATTTGCTGCATAATTTGACAGGAGGCCGACTTTCTGTTTCGCACCATCTACGATCTCTCTTTTTTCGTGATTGTGATCATTATCGTGCTCAATCTGGTCTTCGGGGTGATTGTTGATACATTCGCCGCTCTCAGACAGGAAAAACAGGACAGAGAAGAATTGGCTCGTAACAACTGTTGTGTATGTGGTAAGCAAATTAATCGGTGTTTTGTGAGACGGATTAACTGTTTCACCTGAACCCATAGAATCTGAATCCGTAAGCTGTCAATGTGAATACCATTATTAATCTTCTTATTTGTTGGTGCGATTGGAAAATGTTTGTCCCTGCGGTTCGGGTGAAGAATCTCTTGTAAGTTTTTTGACCTAAGATCGATTATTGTGAAATAAAATTTTTCAGTATGTCGTTTTAACAGACAATAAATTTTAGATTCTGAGTGAGTTGTGTTTAATTATATAACGCGGTTAGTCTTGACCACTAGTTCATATTCCTGCACCCATAAGTCCCTGTTTTAGTTCATGTTTTCATACCATCAAAGTATAACTCTGAGTGGTACATTTGTTGTTTTGTTTTCACTCAAAAGGCGGATTTCGTCTTAGATTGATCTGCTCGGGTGGAATGAGTAAGAAAAGAATTTGAATACTCTATACTTCTAGTAGAAACCGCGGGTGATATCCACTCGACTGTCGGTGGTCTTATGTTCCCCATTTACAAGGTACAGTGACTTGAGAGCTCTATTTCAAGGCTAAAAACGCAACCTACATTGGACGACCTATTCATCTTTTGAATAAACACACAAACGGATATAGAGTATGTCGCACTGTGTGCTTTTGAATGTCATCAAGTAAAAGTTGATCAACATTTGTTACTCCTGGATATGGTGTGGACTGACGTTTGCCAGGCTGTGATTAACGATAGTCTGGCAAGAAATTGATAGGCGATACCGCTGTGTGTGGTACCACAATTGACAATTGTGATAAGCCGAAGCTCTACTGGTTATCGCATTTACAATGCTGGTTATTAAATGTTGTTCGAGTTTAAGTATTTAAATAAGTGGTTGTTCACTTCATCGTCACCACTATCATCATCTTCACCACCAGTATCAGCAGAAGTGTTACACCTGTGGTTCGCGCTGATACTTAACTATCACGCAACCATGAAGTATAAAGTAAGCTCTAGACAAAAAAGAAAGAGAAGTGAGAGGACCTAATTACTAAAAACAATTGTGTCTATATTCAAACATTCAACGTTAGGGTGCCTACATCTTGCAACCAAACAACCGAGCTGTAAGTGAAAGTAAATTATCTGCAACAAGACAGCCTCCTTACGGATTTCACTGACCCGCGTCATTAAGTGCACTTACTTCACAGACAACTCCATCAAACAACGAAGCACAACGTTCACACCACTCAGCCTGATTAGCCACCATCTCACTTAAGGACCTCAGCCAGCGACTCGGTGAGTCGTGAGGTACCAAGCCCTAGAGACAATCCCGACCTACAGTGGCCAACCGCTCATTGAACGACCTCATTTCTCTACGCCAGGTCATCATCTGTCCACCTCGTATCTTACACTAGTCGGCTGTAGCATCCACGGAGAGTGTTCGTTATGGCAGACGACTAGCTGTCATATGTCTAAGCCTTCTGAGGCTGTGCAAGTTTGAAGATTGAACAACGGAGAACTCACCTGTCAGTCACAACCAGAGACCCGCTTTCTAACCTTTTCACTGCTCTGTCATTTTTGCTACCCGATGCAAGCGATCGAATGCAGACGTCGACGGTCACATACTGGAATACGGTTCATGTCCTCTACCTTGAGTGGCCAAGCTTCGGAACTGCAAATTAACACGGTTCACACAGTCGCCTTACATATGCCACCACTAAACTTGAGCGAGGTATCTCTGTCGCTAGAGAAGTTCTTGATTGATAACTAACACCCTAACCCTGGAGACACGACATTCCGTTTTATTCTCCATTCCCCGCTGCTGCTGAAGCAAAAAATTGTCATCGACCGTCACAACTTCATTATCCCACCTCAAATGTACTTAAACACACCAGTCCTACAGAGCATTTTGCATATTGAGTCTACAAATCCGATTCCGAACTATGTATCAAAGCTTAAAATGGCGTCTAACATTGTCGGTGCTTGATGAATATTGTCTAACAAAACATTGTTGTCAGCATAATCTAGGTCAGTCAGTCTTCTACTAGCCAGGTGGCCCACGCCAACATTTTGCGAGTGCCACCGACAGCGCTCAATTAGTTCATAAATTAGCGAGGTCAGCAAAAATGTTGAAAGTGGACAGCATTAATGCTGAATCTATCAGACACTCTAGCCTAAACCTTAACCCGATTCAAAGTATGGGAATGACGCACAGACAGTGGACAGTGTGTTCACATAGTTGTTCGTTAAGCCCCAAAGTTTGTGACTTTAAAACTGTACCGATCATCCCGAAGGGTGCGCCGTGATGCAAAATTCGGAGTTCAGGCAAATAGGCCCCCTTACCGTGTTGAGTTGGGGGACGGTAGCAACGCACCGCCATAACCACAACTAGACTGGCTAGAAGGGGGTGTACGCGTATTTCAGGTCATGTCGTTCTGCCCTGTCGTCCCAGTATTTTGGTCACCACCTTCCGCGACCGATAATACCCAGCGGCTCACCCACTTCTCTGTAACCGTTTCAACACTTGAGGGGCAATGCTGGACTGTGAACCAGCGTGTATCGGTGTGTACAAGCGGGCGAAATGAAAATACACCTCCCCAACCGATTGTACGATCGCGGTAGTTTTTTTGACCGAAGAGTGGATAATAAAAGGCCGTATTCATGAGTGAAACAGATTCACAGGACTAATCAAAACCTAACTTTTTCCGCAGATTCTGAGGCACTTCATGTTGGTTTTAGGCTTATCGTGCCATATGTAAACTGTGATGTAACGTGTTATAGACACTGTAGGATACTGTTAGGTTTACAAATGAATACGATGAATGTTCTGCCGGAATGTAGGCGTTTGAGGTTTATCACAGTCAAAAGACTGTCTTGGTCAGTTCGTAGCGATGCTGTAATAAATAATTTCAGACAAATCAAATCATGGGTAGGAATAGGTAATCAGTTCCAGGAAGATAGTCAAATAGATGATAGAATAGATCAATAATAAACGAACGTTATCACATCAGGGAATCACGTTTGCTACAACTGACAGGAAAACTTCGGTCAAATGGGGATACACGTGGACGAAAGTTACAGTCATGCTGCTGAATCGGTAGACATCGCTTTACATTTCTCAGCTTTATGGTCTTGTTACTGAGCCTTATCGTCTCACCTTCTGTCACCATGTCTTGGATAACCATTTTATCCGTTATGAAAGTAACTTGTTGTGTTATCAAGATCATCGTGAACTGTTCGTTCAAAAATGTTGTCCAAATTTGGGTGTTTTGTTCTCTGGAAACCTGCTCCGTCCTGAAAATGATCTATCAGAATGCGAAGAACGTTTAGTATGTGTCGGCACGAAACATTCCCATCATGCAGGTTTTGGTTCGTTGATTGCGACCTCGGATGACATATCCAAACTTATGGGTACCGATCGAACTGGGCCGAATAATTAGCATAACAGGCTTCTTACGAGTACACTGCTTGTTATCAAGCTGATTTCTCCAGGACCGTACAGACTGTAAGTGTAGATGCTTCTGATGGTTGTTTAGAATCGAAGAAAGGTCGGACTTGTGGGACCTGGGGTGACTAATTCGCTCTCCCTGCCTGTGTGTGTTTGTCAGTCTATCTGACTCCGGTCCCGTTGAGTTATCTCGGGTCACACACTTAGCTCAGTTCGTCGGACAGTAGCCACGTACAGTTTGGTCCGGACGAATTTATCAGGCGACTGTACCGACAGGTCAACATTAACATCACATAAAGATAAGAAGAAACGAAAACTAGTACACAAACCATAAATTCACGACAGATGCTCGAAATGTTGTTAGTGATTTTGGATACAGAAAAACACTTTCCTAAGTTATGTTGCGTCAGAGAACACCAACATTCCAAGCGAATGTCCTGACCAAATATTTTACACCTTGACCGACTGTGTGCGACCCACGAATTACGATTCGGCAAGACAGCAGGAGAGACAAAGACATCAGGGTGCTACATTGCAAGTTTGAAGTGGTAACACTGAAGAATTAGGAGACCAACTCACTTGACCCTCAAATTATTCCCTCCAGCGCTCTAACCTTCTGAACCTCTTAGTGATGAGTGTACCATCTGTTTTATCCATAGCTTCACTGACCGACGGACGCCTCGGACAAGTAGTACGGATATGTTTGCAAAGTCTGCTAGTATACTCTGAATCAAAAGCGCTTTCTATTTCCTTAACGTCCTCCGTTATTTAGGTTTCACAGGCAGGTAATCCGATGTTTTGGAAGCCGAATGCTCCCGTCTGCATTTCGGCATAGAGTCGCGAAGTTCGCCTGGTTATCTGGAGGATACGTTATTCACTATGAAAATAGCCACTATTGTATTCTCTTAGTAATCGTGTTAGTTTTTTAAAGGTCCGTAAGTGAATACTTATGTGCATACATTTCCAGTTTTGTGCGTTAGCCCTGGCCGCAGCTGTCGTTGGTCTTGACAGCATTCCTGGAAACGGGAAAGTATTGGATAGATGCAAATATATACAAAAGAAATGGGCAGAAATAATGAAGACCTAATAAGAGCCAGCCATTGAATCTGACATACTAACACATATGGGGACTTTCTCACCCAATGGTGTTAATGGTTCCGAATTCACCATCTGGATAAACGATATCTAACAACATTGCTTCGCTGGGCGGTCGAGATTTTCATGTCCGTTGGTCACGTCATCATCTGGCAACCTGGCGGTCTCTTCTAACCGCCAGCTGCGTGGCGTGACAGACGCTCCGTTGTCATGCTATGTAATCGACCTAAGTAACATAGACCATACATTTCCATTAACTAGATTATCGGCCATGAGGTTGCACATTTTCACGATATGCGCCGATAGACTATCGTCTTGCTCACTCCATCAGTTAATTTGATGCAGACTAACCAAAAAAGACAACGGTGTCCGAAATTCGAGAGCGTATATGGACTTTCTACACAAGTGGGCCAGATGCAACACTCGAAGAGCAAGATTGGGCGCACACACTAATTATGAGCCCTCCCTTTAGTCTGACACAACCTAATTTTGTAACATGGCTGCGCTTTGAAAGTATGAGGGACCAATCATATAGACCAATATATCATTTAACTGACTCAGCATGCTACGTATAGTGTGTGCAGAAGAAATAAGTAGAACAATGTCCTCCGCATGCTGTATCCCGCCAGCTCATCACCCTGAAGAAGTTCCACTCCAAGATCCTCGGAACTCCTGTGCGCTCTTTCAAGATTGTCGTCGATCGTAAAGTTGAAGTGGAGGGGGAAATCAGACGCTACTGTCGAACGCCACTTGACATGTAGAATGCTCGATATAACTGCCAATAACTACGCACCGCGTACTCCGACTGAGCGTACAACGAATCCAAGTTGATATACATCACCTGGACTGGTCTGCGATAGAAACCGCCTCAGACAGCCTGTCGTGCAGCCGAACCAAGGTAGTCTTTGAGTCCATTATTATCATGATCGTCTGCTAAGGAAAGGAGTGCCGATGCTGCACTGTCTGTCACAAGATGAAAATACAAACAATACACCCGTGACCAGTTCGTAAGCCTGCCTGTTATTCTTTTAGGTGGTTCTCTCTGTGCTTTAGAGAAACATTTAACATGCGATTGAAACACCCTGCGTTCGTCATCTGATGTCCTGATACCTTTTTTAAGATGGGAATGACTGTTAATAAGCCCCGGTTGCGATGCACTTTTTCAGTCTCCCATATGAAACGGAGGAGTGTAGTCAGTCCGGACAACAATCTTTCATCGCTATCTATGAAAAGTACTGAAGTAGGAATCTACTATGCTTCAACAATTTAAGCTCCAAAGTCACTTCAGTTGCCGACGGAGAATCATTTGGCAGTTCATAACCAACTAAACAATCCCTATCATCTACAGCTGAGTGGGCTGGCTTAAGCCAATTAAATCGTACTTCACAGTGCTCGGTCCATACGTCAAGTGGCCACGACAAGTTGTAAATCAGTAAGTAATCTTTTCCACATGTGGTCTCACTGCCACATTGTAAACAGCCAGTGCAACGACTCAGGGAAACTGCTACCGTCTATTCCGTGATAAAAATGCCCCCTTCCTATCTTTGGGCTGTTCGAAGAAATAAGCCGTACAATCCTTGTGCAAACTCCGTAAATTTGGATTTCAGTTCACGGCGATCTTTACGTATTTGATTTCAGGAGCGGGGAGGTCAACGTTTGTCCATAAGTTCTGTCGAATCAGAGGAAATCCGCTTCTGTTGTATCTCCAGTGTTGCTTTGGAACAGACCTTTCACAAGAGGGTCACATAACTTGATATTTTTGCCCAGTGCTTGTGTGGGCCACTCCATTGAGGTGAACCAGGCAGTTTAACTATCGGTCCTGTTGGATAGGTGTATTGTGTACCTTCCTCACTCAGTTTTCAACTGTACAGTACACGTTTGTGACCAGGTGATCTCCAAGTAAACGCTAAAGTGGGCACGAACAACGCTGTCATTTGAGTCAGTGTAATTACTCCAAAATAAGCAACAACAATTTTCGAAGACAATACGATCTACTTGCGTCCATGCCTGGTCGCCACGTGACACGTTGGCCTCGTTTGCTCTGAAATGTGCTGCCGAGATGTGGACAACTATACCAGCCGGTCGGCATCGTCAGTGCTCCACTCACGGACGTCAATCTTACCACCCAGTTACATCTAGTTTGGTATGAGACAACCGGGCCGTATGTTCGTATCGCCAGCAAGAACCGCGTTGCCCGAGTGCCTGTTTTGTTTCTGAAGACCAAAGAGGGTACTGCAATGGACAACCTTAACAGTGTCTGTCCTTTGGAGCGTATGCAGGTATGACAAACAAGCAATATCTTTCTGCTCTCTGTTGATCGACTTTGACAGAAGTATGTTTCAGATAATTGGAAATCCCCGTAGAAGTCACGAAAAACAAAGTTTCGGCGATCAGATTGTTTTCGATAAACTCTCCTTTTCGGCAGGTACAATCACATAAAATAACGTGACGATTTAGTGTCACTGATCAACAAAACAATGAGGGGACGGTGTGACTGGATACATGATTAACACTACTTCGCTGTGGTTAGGAACACAAATGAAGTCAGTCCTAGGTAGTTAATGTTAATCGGACTAGGACAGTCGGACGGGGACAGATTGTTACACAGGTTGGGCGAACCGTGATTGGCCAAGTAAGCTCCAGAGTTCGAACTAATTTTAAATGAGATCCAATTGTGAAAAGTCAGGGTTTCGACTGGATTCGAACCAACAACAGAAACGCCATGCCTCAACGCGGCAAGCGCTGTACCAGCTGAGCTACGAAGCCACGTTAGGAGCTCGGAAATTTCACATTTGGACTGGATTACCCACCCGTCCCACTGTCTCATATAAAATCCACCAAATGATCCAGGGGATAGACTGCCCCGGCAGGATTTCTCGAACAGTTCACGCTGGAATCCACCAACGCCATTGCTGAGCATAGAGATTGTATTACTAATGAGTAGTTTGGCAGATTTATGATCTTAGATGAGATCCAATTGTGAAAAGTCAGGGCTTCGACTGGATTCGGACCAACTGAACTAATTGTTTACGCACACAGATTAAGGTGACGTAGTCGGATTGCGACCGCTTCGGCTATCGACAGGATGCGGCATTTGACCTTTTGCGACAAGGTGGCCGACACCTGAAAGCCGATACGAAATTCTCTCTTCATGTCTGTGTGTTGACCACAATCGATCAGATGGTTCAAATTCGATGAATTGATGGGTTTTGTTGTCCCATGTTTACTGAGCCTCGGGAAAAGTGAAACGAATAGATCAAGAAAGCGGCAATATCATTAGGCACGTTATCTCTCAGATTCAGCGTTACCGCCTTTTTTGAGTGGAATGTTACAACAGATGTGGTATAATAAGTCGTGCCGATAGCATTAGTGATTTGACGTGATATCAACTTCTCTGCTGCGTCACTTCCCCGGTTGTCTTAGCTTGGGGGAGGGTAATTAGCAGCACAGGAGAAATGATATGAGAATGAATGAACCTGTCTGCCAGGGCAGCAGTTGTTTCTTATATTTCCCAATCCTTAGTCTCGGAAGAGTTTCGATCTGTAGGTCCTCACTCCGGGTCAATGACGCAGAAATCTAACCTGCGAATAAACGAGAGATTGGATTTTCATGGGGACGCTACAGACAAAACGACTCACTCGGCGGTGTGAAAATTTCCCAGCCTGAATGCGCGGTGAATGAGACGTTTACGACTCATTCCAATTACTTCAGTGCGCAGTGGATGTACTTGAAATTTCATCCGGTTCTTGAATGATACCAAAGTTTTTTCGACCATATTTGTTAGTATGCTTCTGGTTATGGGCAGCGGTTGGGTGATCACAGTACACTTTGTTTGAGGGTACCATTTTACCTCTTCTTCCGTACGCGGAAGATAGCAGTACTGTAACTATAAAAATAGTTCCGCTGTATACTCATAGGTTCGCACCTTACTGTCTATGCACCTATATGCAGACAGCAGCGCAACACATTTGTGTATGGCTGCTTTTCGAATAACTGTTGCCCTTCGACCTGCGTGACATTGTTGTATCTGGAAGAATCGAATTGCTAGCCGGCACGGACCTCCGGATCGATGCAGTGCATTAACCTGACAACTACGTCAAAGTAGCAGAATAGGTCAGGCGATTATGGAGTAGCTTAATGTCCAGATTTTACCGGGCGGTTACCTAGCTTTGATAAGTGCGAGCCCTGCCATTATTGATCACGCAGTCTGTCAGCCAAGAGTCGAAGCCTAGGCAAATAAGGCACACCGTCTTAGTTCAAGCTCTTTACATGTCAACAGCAACGTCACTAATTGCTTCTTTGAATCCAGGAAAGTGGTTTGTCAATCACCTGCTCCTCCTTCTGCAGTGATTGGCGTTGATTACCGGTTTACTGCAACGACTGAGGACAGTCGTTTAGGTGATTGCCCAATTGTTATACCGATGTGTTGCAGTTACGAATCCCTGGTAGTTTTTCTGTTAACATGCAGATTGTTTGTTCCTAATCAGGTTACAATTTTGCGTGGTGTGATTGATGGATGTGAGATAAATGATAGCAACAATACAGGAACTGTGATCGCGATAAAGACAATGCGCCAGCCAGTCTGATAATCAGATTGCGCCTAACGTGAAAAGTCAGGTGGGCAGTTAGTGGAAAAATCGTTCGGATAGGGCTGCGTTTCATAACTATCAGTGACCACTGGGTGATGAGTTGCTCCACTTGTATTAAGAGCTCTAGTTGGCTTGGTCATGTAGATTGAACTCCTCAGTCCTTATCCCGTGATTCGCCTCAGCATCAACGGCTCGTGGTCGTGACAAATGTGTGACATGCATTTCTTAGACTTATCGACTGTGATGTGGGAATTTTAAAGCTCTGATGACAGTGTTATCTTTCAAGTGAATATTTTGTCCATCCACGAATATACAGAACCTACAAATCTACGTTACTTTCTTGGACAGTAAACAAACAGAGGCAACGTGAATAGTATGTAGCAGTTGTTTGTACTTTTCGACCGATGAGATAAACAAATGAAGAGGTGAAAGCGATAACCGTCCTATTCATCGTAAGTCTTATATGTACATTTCAATAAAACAATTCTGTTTTCTTGAACTCTGATTTACTGAACAGCATATGTAAACCGCTCGTAGCTGACTCAAATGCCTCAAGAAATGAATATCCACATATGCGTGTTTGTTTATGAATATATTTCAGCTGTTCAGTGTAAATTACAACATTACTCTTCCATTTGTGTTTATTGTACATCTGTTTCCAGGTCTACAGCGTTCCGTGTTCGAACAGAATGGCTTGAATTTCGACACACACGTTACCCAAGAGCATAACATTCGGCACTATTTGTGCTTTCTGATTCTGCTACATTCGAAATCTAGAGAAGACTTGACAGGACCGGAGAGCTATGTGACTCAACTTTTACAGGTTAGTTTACAATTCCCAACTAGCTCGCTAGTTGGTATATTTACTACCACTGTTGCTTCTACGTTGACTGTGAACTTCACAGGTGTTGTTTAACTGAAATTTGTCAATGTGTAAGAGACCAGGCTCTCAGCGGTTTTAACTCTCTCCTGAGTCTGATAAACGACGGACCACAGAAGCATTAAGTTCGCTTAGATTCTACATCAGCGATCATCATGGCATATACTTAAATGGACAAGGCATTGTCAAGCATAGTGTGGATGCTGAACAGTGCTCCCAGTGCGTCAAGTCATATCGTCCATGGTTGAAACCTCTCCTACTACATTACCTGGTTTCAAAATGTCTACATCTCTTTCGTATCAAATTCCGGTCAAATCCGTCAATAAGGAATGTGTATCTTTGCGACTACCTCCAGAGCGTATTGCACGATATGAAACCATTACGCTTGAAGTAGAATTCAGGGCTCCGTTGCTAATTTCTAAACTGTTGGCGAGGTTGAACACTACTAATGTGATTAGATGTTTGTAGCCAAGTTAGGTGATGTTCAAGCAGACGTGTGGCTGACTGCTGAAATCGAAGATGACCATTATATAGCCATGTTGGCTTACTTTTGAACTTTACGCCACAGTATGCACAACATCTGTGACGCATGCAGTCAGTCCCTAATCTAGAGGTTTTCCGGTACTTTGACGGAGGTGTTTGTTTTTTGTGCATTTCTCAAACTTTGTTACAGCTACATCGGACGTTATCTCGGCAATACTTTTTGACTGAAATTATTTATTCGTTCGAAGACAGTTCGAGTATATCACCCATATTGTGATCAATCTAAATAAGATTTTTCATTAAAATAAAAACTACCACGTATTTTTTCAAATCTGAGAGAAGCCGTCTAACTCTTTCAGCGCTTAAAAGTGAAACCTGAATATCTGACATTTTTGTGATGATGAAAATTGTTGTTGAAGCTAATGCTCTGACAGTTTGGGACGTTCACATTTTATAATTCAGCAATTAACATTGAAAAACGATTTCGAAGTTACATGTGTAGTATGAAATTGATGAGAAGGAAAAGAAACACTGTAACATCGTAAACATGCCCAGTGCTACAGTGGGAATAAAGACATATAGTTGAGCATACTTTTGTTACTTCAGGGTCTGGCGGGTGCACTCATATAGAGGGGCGATAGAGATAGACCGAGAAATCGCTTGGATTTAAATCGGAGAAGTGGTTACCAGTTAGCCATTTAGTGATAGTTTAAATGCTCCGCTATGTAGCCCTCGCTCATTGGTTAAACTGCACAGGTCGTTCGACAGTCCGGTCCGTGCGAGGGTAGAGAACCTGAAGAAAATACTTTTAATTACTTATTGTTGCGTCAAGTGACTTGGTTTGAACAGCGTAACGTTCTGACTTAGAGAGTTGCTCAGTAAGAGATGAGTCACTCGAAATTTTCGATCACCTCTCACCTGGTGATCACTTTCGTTCAGTTGATTGAGGCTGATGCACTTGGTGTTTCATCACGTAGGTGGTGACCCCGGACTCGTTTTAAAACCTGTCGTGATACGATGACTCAATCAGCCCATAATACTTATCGATAGACGTAGTTTACTTTTGGGCAACCGGGCTATCGCAATAGGTCGATTGCTGTTCACCTCCACGCCAGACTTTTGCATGGTGACTAACCACACCCTGACTAGACAAGTTGAGAAACGTTGTCTTTGTGGACAACATATTATGACGGCAGCGGATGATTGCAAGTAATAGCATGTATAACGCTGATTGTCCGTGGACTGTTTGCCATATCCTGATGAAGGGATTATTAGTTATCTTGTAAATAGTCTTCATTACATGTGTTTTCGTTATTTCAGCGAATGGGCTATAATGGCTCAGGGCTATGAACGCCCCTTTCCTATGGTTCATGTTTGCTGTCGATTTTGATTGATTTTGCCAATTAATTCTGTTCTGAAGAACGCCGACGGATACCAACCTGTTCCATGTTTATCCCCTATAAACTGTGTCAACGTTCTTCCGTATGTTGATCGTATGGACAAAATATCATGTGTGTTAGTTACTTCTGCAGCACCGGCAGTAGCTGGCTTGTCGTGGTAATTCATTTGGCATGTCGCGCCTTCCCATTCACCCCAGTCTGAAAGTTGCCCTGCCTTCTGGTCTGTTCCTCACACAGAAACATAGTAGGACATGAAAAAAAACAAGAACAGTAGATTCCACATTGTTATCGGTTCAACAGACACTCTAGCTTCTAGAACAGACGAGTCATACTACACACCTGGTACGAATATCACACATGCAAGGCGAACTTACCATCATCAACTGTGTGTGATCGCGATGATCAGCGCGGTTGGATTAGATACGATTACCACAGGCTACAAAGTGCGCTCATGTGTAAAATTGGCAGACTGGAAAACGAGCACGTCACAGTAAACGTATAGTTTTATCAATCATTATGTAAACATTGCTTGCCGTCACTGTGATTTGGCGTGAATAATTCTCATTCGTATTCAGATGGCAGAAAATTTAGGCAAAGATGTCAATAATATTAGTTGAAAACAGTTGTCACGCCCGGAATATTCGCAGCGGAAAACTTGTTATAGGTAATAAGGTCACTCACTAATTTTGTAATACCCACGTCAGACTTTTGTCGTTCAGTTTGTCACCGTTTCTTGGTTGGCATAGACAATGACTTGTCCATCAAGTAGTTCAACCAGTTAAATCCAGTTAACATTTGCTATCACAAGAGATAAATTTATTTTCTTAAATGTCCGTATGTTCAATAAATGAACGCTTACCTGGGGTATTCGTAATAGTCGTCGAAAATTTGGGGCTTCTAGTGCTATTAGCAAAAGAGTAGGAAACATAGTCGTAGAACCGTAGGGTCGAAGATCAGCACCTGAGTAGTTACATCTGGATCAATCCGGTGAAGTGGAGTTACATT
Source organism: Paragonimus heterotremus (assembly GCA_013368495.1). Classification (NCBI taxonomy): domain Eukaryota; kingdom Metazoa; phylum Platyhelminthes; class Trematoda; order Plagiorchiida; family Troglotrematidae; genus Paragonimus; species Paragonimus heterotremus. The sequence goes on from LUCH01000411.1 coordinate 115,939, forward strand.
GAGAAAGTTCTGAGTTAACCGGATTACTTAGATCCAATGTCATTTTTTTCTGCTAAGCCACAGAATGATGTAAAGACGCAAACTGAATAAAATGGCTACGATGAGGTTGTGACGCAACGTGACAACGTTCAAAGGCCTTGGAAAACAAACTAAAGAAGTCGACATATGAACATGTACTTTTGGAGAGAAATGTTGTAGGGACATTTAGCACCGGTTGATCGGTGCCCAACCACGCGAAACTATCACTCACAAAGACGACCGCATCATCAATCCATCCTTGTGCAGTGGTTGAGTTGTCGCTTACCCGAAGTGAATAACGGTATCTGATGCTTTTACTCTCTGTACTTTACCCGTCTTTTGTAGAACCTTTTCCGAATAACGCTCATTAACAGATCATCTGAAACAACATAGGCCTATCAATCTAGGTAGGCTGACCGGAGAAAAATGGAATGTTTGGAATTTAATTGAACATAAAAAATGAAAACTCTAAATTCTAAAGGGTGAGCTCTTTGAATCGCTCAAGGACAACCGTGCAAACAGAGCTTATGCATGGTTAAATTTAAGACGATCACAGATAGACCGTTAGCATCGGACGTCCCTTGAAGACTTCACAAAACAGTCACAGGTGTTTGGACCGGAACTATGTCCCTTATTCACCGATTCTCTAAAGTGTCTGTGAGTTTCATTCATCAACTCTTATACTGAGAAGACTGGTCAGCGCACATGATCTCATTGTTAGAACAACACTTAACGTGTCACGCATAAAAGTAAAACGTAACAACACCTAGTTTTGCTTGATTACACCGTCATTGCCTCGAGCTTTAAGCACGCACATCTACTAAACATTTTGGAAAGATATTTATTGAAGATAATACCTTGTAGTTGTAAGGATGCTCATTTTGGCCGACCTAATCATCGGATCTTAGTATCATACCGTTGCAGTCGTCAAGACGTCTGATCAACAAAGATGCTTTTTGCCAGACCTGCGTTACAAGATATGTGGAAATGTACAGAAACGAACGCGAATGCTATCTCCCACGGTTAACACATCTCCACATCGATTGTAAGTAGTGCTGCGCCAGCTTCTTTGTTAACACGTCCTGCAGAGTAGATGTGCATGTCTCCAGTTGTCGCCCCCAGTTTCAGGCCATCCTGACGTTGGGACGAGAGGCGACGGCACGTGCATAAGGGTAAACTAAATATATACCATACCTAAACCGGCACTAACGGTCTCTATTCATTTTGGTCCAAGATGGGTTCATAAACACACCTATAAAATAGACTGAACATGGCCCACAGTTGATCGCAGCTGCCGCGTTTCCATATACTTTTCGGTCACAAACCTACAAATAAGGTGGAGGATTAACCTTCATGGACCGGGATAAGGCAAACGATAAATAATTCTTTTTAAAGATTCTACTTCTGATGTAGACACTTTCACATGAAGACATTAAACTACACCATCGCACAGAATAGGTCACATTTACCTGATAACCAGAAGTCAAATTAGGGGCTTGTCATTGACGTGAAAATACCGATTGGCGGTATGTTGTGGCCGTAAAAGACGCTCGGCCAGAGAATTCGTTTATTGAGCAAACTCCTGCATAGTTCATGTCAAAAAGCAAACCATAAACACGTACACTCATCTGCACGTCAGACATACACTCACATACATCGGATGGTAGTACATTGTCATTCTCCTTGGCGAAACTTCTGCCATAGTGCGTATACACTATTCCGACAGTCTATTCTTGTCCATCGTCTTCCTGGCGTTCGGAGCTTGCTCTTTTGTTCCAAAATGCTGCCTGTGGGTAACATACTACTCATGAGTAGTATACTACTCACACCGAAACTGCCTGTCATACAACAGGAATACACGTGATCAGTATAGAAGAACGACGCAACTGTTATCAGCTGGACAGCTACCCATACAACAAAGTTTTATAAAGAATTTGAAAATAAGCTGGTTGCTTTTTGCAAAGACAGTTTCCACACTTGAGCTAAATCATATCAGAAGTTGATAGAGAGATCAGATGATGTGAGGATGGGAATCCCGTGATTACTAACAGATTTACTACGTTGAATGTATTTTGACCTGATTGTAATCCTGCAGAAAATACTGTACACGACCGGTTCACACTGTGATTGGCTACATCCTTGTCCGGACCAGTCTGTCACGCTGGTGGAAACTGAGGGAAGCTGGCACACGTTGCCATAACTCTTTTACGCGATGCCAATTATGCTTTAACTTCCACAACCCTAAGTGATGTAAACCAGAAGGAATGACACTAAGTGGCTTGTCACTGAATGATATATTAAAGCTGTCTTGAGTGGGACGGAGTTCCACAGTATTATACAGCTGCCGTTGAAACACACGTTCACAATCTCTCCAATGGTTTTTACGAATGGTCAATCATATCAGCCATTATCCATCTCTGAGACCTTTTTGAGGACTCTTGAACAAAGACGTGTCATCACAAACGCCGTGCGTCAGTTATCTGCAGTTCCATTCATACAGACAGGACCTAGTTTAAACATCTATCTAGCCGGATTACGAACACATACAATCAAGGTTGGACCATAAAGTTAAGTACAAGCCTATAGGCTTGCTGAGTATTCACATTCTCAGATGGAGTTACAATCCGCATGGTGAGTCTGCTCAGCTGTTAAATCATAAATTTCTGAATGGTTTATATTGGAACGTGCTTGTTCTCATTCCAACTATGTGAGTTGTTTTACCTTTGAAAAAGATCGTCGATAGAGTGTAGTTCGTTAATTTTTATTCCTTCCATCATACTTTTAGCGCTGTGTAGTCAAAACTTTTGATTGACAAGATCAATAATGGCTGGACATGGTGTCAGTCTTCCCAATAAATCTTGATAGGTTTGCCAGACAACTCAAATTTCCACTGATTTCTAGACAGACCAACGGTGTTACGACTTTCATTTGCGACATTGTAGCAAGTAGAATTAGACAGACCTTCCAGCGTGCAGATTTTATAATCCCCTGAAAGCTCTGAGAGCCATACTGGTCATCCTGAACTGCCACGGCAGACAAACATTGTCACCACCCTCTAAAAAACACATCAAACCATTAACGGTTAATTAAGTAGGACACCAACGCACACTGCCGGACATACGTTGAAGCTGCTGATCAACTCACTCCATCGTTTACAGTGAGTTTAACGTATTCGGTAAACGGACAACGAAAAATGTCTAGACGGTTTCAAATCTCGTGTGATGAATGAATGAAGCGAAACGTTCCCATAAGGAAGACCAGTTTCTGAGTCGATGGGATCCAAAGTTCACGTATGTATATCAGCCAAACAAAACGTCCCCTGTCAACTTATGTTGAAAAAGCCAAAAAGTTCAACACAAAATTGATATGCGTTTCACCTGCCAACCAGATGCGGTCGGGTAAACCGTTTAGGTTCATTATTGTCGTACATTCAGATAATTGTGCATTTCAAGCTTAACCAAAACCATTTAGATGTCCCTGAAGCGTTCGAGTAAAAGACATGTGAAACACACTAATAAGACTGATAGTCAGTTGGTTCGTGATATACGTCCTCGTATTGTTATAAATTCAGTCCTTTTTCACGAATTGTCAATACAACAACCCCATTTACACAAGTCTGAAGTGACCCGTTCTCGAACATTGTGATTGTCTCTGTGTCGTTCAGCTTACTGCACATTACCTGAACCGAATGTTTAGTCCTCATCTATCGGACTTGTGTTCATCGACAAGTAAAAAATAGACAGTGGCTGTAACCGATTTTGCAATGGATTTTATGCTGGTTAGTCTTGCCACAGGAACCTAATTGCCACTTTCTGACCCTTTACTATCTTTGTTGAGGGAGTTCTGAGGCGAACATGTCACGATATGCGCTTAATGCCAGTGTGCTACAAACTGGTTCATGTGACATCGATCGATGAGGTATGTATCCTGCATACGAGCAATCGCACCATGGTGTTGTCTAAGCAGGCACAACCTTGATCCAGTTAAGAACTCAAATAAATTTCAACTTAGTTACAGATCAAGGACCGCATCATCCGTGCACATTAATATTGCAATGCTTTATCATGGATGAAATATCGCCGAGCGCTTTGTAAGAACCAGAAGCCCGAGGCTGTCAAAATACGTTTATCTCATTCCAGTCACATGGATATTCAATTATGTGCTCAATGTTATGTGGAACATGTGCATCCTAACGGGTTTTTCCACTATGAGGTCTTTTCTTTGTATGTTCCGCGTCGCATAATGGTCTAGAACGAAGTCCCGGACGCACAGATTCAGGTGAGACCGGAACGTTAGGATTGTTCCTGCGAATGCATGTCGTTGAAACGGAAGCAGAGTTGTTTACAGCCGGATTAATCTAAGTCAGCTGGGTTTGTAGTGACGAGTCGAGTTACGGGCCAACCAAGTAGTGCCCATGCAATCGACACAGCACTCCACGCCCTGCTAATCAGACATAGTGGTCCATAAGTCACTCACTGTAGATTTTGACTGAGTTAGTGGCGTTTGGTGCCGTACTAGTTTCGAATTAAGGGATGAACCAAGCATGTCAACATAAAACTGATAATTGTGCTTCACTTGCCAACCAGAAATGATCAGATAAACCGTTATAATTCGTTACTGTCTCACCGATTGGTTAATGGCCGGGAGTATCATATCTTCACTTGGTAGAAATTGTTTTAATGTTCAGCTTCATCTGTTGTGTTACTTGACGAACTGTTTCAGTTGGAAATTTTGCATTTGCTATGGTTTTATTGATTCCTCTATGGTCTTAAAGGGTGTGAATAAAGGTGCTTCTCATTCTTGTGATTATGATCGAGTTGGCTTGCAGTTGAAACATCTAGGCAATCCGCCGTGTTTATTATGAAAGATGGGAATGGTGTGTGTTGAAACGATGACACACAAGCTACAGTCGCCAACACGGTCGAGCAAAAGCATTTTATAGTTTTAGAGCACAAGTTTTGTGATTACCACAAACCGTTCCAAAGACCTAAGGGTAGCATAACCCCGAGGTTTGTGGTCTATTGTTGTGTGACCGCCTCTACTAAGTTGTCTCTGAAGTCGTCCATGTGCAGCATGTATATAAGCACCCAAAATATGGGCATCGACATCTCCACAAGTAAGTGTCAAGTGGGCCGATCATGTGCGTACACGACAATCAGGTAGTCAACGTGTATTTGGAAAGGTTTCTTTTTTCGCCGAGGATTAAAGCGGTAGTAAAGACTGATCATTTCTGCTGTTTGGGTCATGTAGTTCGCCGCTTATAGGGCACCTACTGTATCGCTCGAACACGGACATTGTTTTCACGCCTCTTTCAGATGCTTCAACCTTTATGGTGAATCTCATCATATCTAATTCCTTAGTTTTACAAACGTAACTGGCTAGACCCAATCGCACCTGTCGTTTCACTGCAGGTTTTACTAATCGAGGTCATTGCATAACCTGCTTTGCTTTGCTGGTTTGAGTCTTGTGAGACTTAACCAAACTATTCTCTTTGATTTATCATACAGACTTGTGACTTAATCTTGTAAAACACTTTATATATATATATATATATATATAATCGTAATGAGTCGATTCATATGTATACGACGTGTTTCACAATTACTACCAGCTATCACAGTTGGGGTATGTGGCTATTAGCCCTGAGTTTTTAATTGATTGTTCAGTGGTACTGTAATGTACTCTGTGAGATATTGTTCAAAAGTTGATAATGGTTATTTGGTTACGCGCTGCTCAAGGTCTGTTCAGCTGTTATATCGATTGTACATCACTCACAGCTGGAGGAAAAGTTTAAGGTAACCAGACGAATTGTGTCACGGTCTGAGAAGTTCTGCCCTAATCCGCTGAACAATGTTTGTGGGTGATGCCTGCCAGGTTGAGGACGATACAGTTATCCACGCCACTTGTTCAAAATGCACTGGGACATGAACTTTTCGCCCAAGACCATTAAACTAAGGATCTTTCCCACACAGCTCTCTACTAGTCCGTCAGCTGGTGCGCTGTTGCCATAGTTACCGAACGTCCGAATCATAATGCTGATATTGTTAGCTTACTGGTGAATATATATGTATATATGATTACATCTTTGCATGCATTAAAACATACTGCAAGCTGTGGTGCTGAATTGCGACTATCGTGTAATAAGCAGAGAAAAATCTCTTTACATCGGCTGTATGTCCTTTGTGCGCTACCTAAACTCTCTCCTCATCATTTGATTCCCAACATATGACGCTTTCATCTTTCTGCTCCTTCCGCCACTGATATGTAATAAAATTGTTCACAAACCGGACACTGTAAGTGTCTCGAGTAGCGTTAAAACAAAATAGGATTAAAAGTTTCCTCTTTTCATAGACAAGAGACCTGAGCTGGGTCCCAACACACCGAGCCATGTCACTGATCAGCACGGATACTGAACATTCCAGTCAACCGGACGAAGTTGTACAACAAATAGTGACCAAACTGGAAAACACAATAAAAACGGTGTCGGAATTGGAAGGCGCTGTGCACGATTTAAAAAACCTGGTAAGTGCCGATTTTGTAATGTATGCTCTGTCGCGTACCAGTGACGGAGAAACCTAAAAGTGATCTTTTGTTTTATGGGTTTGTCACTCTATTTTGTTCATTTATGCTTAGGAAGAGTATGCACTTGGAAGTAGGGTATGCAGCAAGTCTATCTCACATAAGCAAACTTTTCGCCAACGCTCCAAAGTTACTGCCCTGCTACACAAGGATATGTGGTCAGCCGACACCAATCACTCAGAGAGATCAGGAGTAAACTTAGTGGAGATGTTATTGTTTTATTTGCATAGTTTCGGTTATTCACCGAATTAATCAGAACATATCATGTGAAAAGTACGACAGCGGCGGCGAACGTCGAATGCTTCTCATCAAAGTATACTGATAGTGTGGGTTGTTGTACCTGTATTCGAAATCCCCTAGTCGCTACATTAGGTCCGGTTTCCCAACAGAGTATGAAGCATTATAGGACCATCCTGAAATTCCGCTAACTTGAACCCCAACTTTCTCTTGTGGTTCTGCATATCGTAAATGTGGACTGGGAAATTTTCCAACGCCAGTTGAGACTTATAGATTAAGGACATAAAGTTTAATGCATGTGTGACTTGTAATGACACCGTAGTGTCAGCGTGGATTCAGTCGTGTGTACAGTTCAGTCAGCTTATGAAACTCTGTCGATGGACTTATGTGTGAAATGTAGCTCTACAGAGCAATATGCACATGTTTAACCCGTCACGTTTCTTCTACTTGCTAGCTCTTGCAACAGCGTGCCGAACAAAGAAAATCGAAGCTTATGTCAATCATTGCCAATGCACAAGAAGTTTGAGTTGAACTGATGCTTCCTTGTTTCTTTTGATGAACACAAGGTCCCCGTTTGAGTTGTTTTGCAGCCATGGACTATTCCGTCTTTCACATTTTGTATCGCTACTGAACAATTTACAGGTATTTTGGACTTTGAAATATTCATATAATAACTGTTCCGAAAGAACAATCAGGTGAATGACACAATGATAATAATGATTTTTTTATGAAATATTTATTGCTATATTTTGTGTGTTTATCCTCGCTATTTTGTCTTAACGACAAGTTAGTAACCGCATAGTTTCAGTGATCCGGAATGACCTTTCCATCTGCGACAGTTGCAAGCCAAGCCCGTGATCCCGAAGTGCGTTCAAAAAGAAACACCAGAAACGGTTGGGTGCAATTAGATTCGGTCCAGTTGGTTTATTTCACCTTTTCCGTAATAGTCTCCACATAATCCTTCAAAGTCCGAATCTACTCAGCTAACGCCTTAAATTGAGCACCGATGGTGAAAATAAGCTTCTGTGGTACCACATTCAAAACTACTGCATTCTGAAGCATTCCACTAGAATGCAATCAGGCCTGACAAACGCTTAGCTATCTTTCTGTGTGCTTCATAGCCCAGGTTTTTCAAAACGGTATCTTAATGGAAACTAATGCTGATAAGTATAGATATGATTATGTGTAACAAAAACATTGATAGTTATCTGTTGAGATGCGCTGTCGATTTCCTTTCTTTTTCATTGTGGATTAACAAGAGGTTAGCACAACATTTCAGCTGGAACAAATGCACGACTGTCCTCCAATCCACAGGTCTGGCAAGATTAATTGAAGTGAATATGAGGTGAGCACTTGCACCTGCTGGCAAGCCAACAGATGTCAAGTGATGGACTGGACAGTGGTTCCTCCCATAAATTTCGTTATGACTTACAAGTGGGAGTGTGGTGATTGTAAGGTTGATCAGTGCAACGATGCTGCCGTGAAAATTGCGTTCAGTGCAATCAACAAAAAACTCGTGCTATGTCAAGAAGATATTTTGTGACCGGAAAGTTCTTTTGGTGTAGATGATTTTGAATATACCGTCGTTAGTTATGGCACTGCTCCGCTGTATATCCATCTGTGTATCAATCATTCTACTTGCTGAACATCCTCTTACATATCTGGTGTGTTTCGATATTTGTGTGCTGTTTTCCGTAATTCCATGTCACCACAGTACATCAATCAAGTTTGGTTGCTTCTGTCGCACTTTTCGTCGATTCATCATTTTGAAGTAGCAAACTCAGCTACATTAACGAACAGACTAACCTTGGCATGATTTTCGATTAACTGTTGCTTACGAATGTTGACGAGTTTGCTGACAAGTTTATTGTTTCTTGTACTTCAATGCAAACCCTGTTTGGTCACAATGCTGTTCTAATCTCAGTTGGCGCTCTTTCACTAGCACTATGGATGTTGTGTAGAATATACTGAATGTGCTTCCAGTTCAGAAAAGGACTTGAAATGGCTATCACTGAATAACATGCCATGTGACACCGTGCAAGGATTTGGGTTGAAGACTGATGAGACTATACGTGCATACGTATATTCCTTTCCATAATATAAAGGGCACTTGTTGCTACCATCCGTTTTTCTCCATAGGCGATAGGTTACAGCATTTCTGAGCTGTTTGAGCATATCAAGTTTTCTGTACTTCTGTAATGGCAACGGTCACCGCGGATGCTGTTAAGTATAACGACACAAGAATTTTGTCGTTCCATTTTCTCACACACTGGTTACTATTCATTTGGTCACCCAAGGAGTGTCTGCATTTAAGGTCTACCTCAGCCGTGTGATAGCCAGGCCATTTACATCGTGCTTGCAGACCTACTTACAATACAATAAACTCTTTCTATCGGATCCGGTTTTAGTAACAAGTAGTTCGTACTGATCTCAAAGCTGACGTAGCCTCTATATGTTCGAATGGCTACAACAGGCCAGAGTAAAACGCACTTTTCTCTCAATCTAACGCAGATTGCGCTGTGTTTGTGACACAGGATGGCAAAAATATGTCTGATGCGGCGGTGACGGATTTTGTCTACCTGCATCAGTGGCATGTGCATAATGTCGATTTCTGATCTATGCTGTACATAAGCGTTTGTTTGCACTTCGTCTTAATTTTCATCTATATTCGTTTGTAATATTTACTTGCAGCAGATACTGCCTTTCCAATGTATCGGATGAATTCCGCATCTAGAAGTGATCTGTCAAAGATTGTGGGGTTATGTGGCGTGCAATTCTTTACTGCTTCTTGAGTGTGAAGAAGTGCACTAACTTTAGTAAACTTTATTCGGTATAACTACGAAAATTTTCTGAAATATTGTAATATGAAGTTTGTGGCAGCTTCCTCACCGGTGGAGGGAACAAACGCAACGATGTTCTGTCTTCGTAACACATATATTCAGTCTTCAACTTTATCTATCTTGTAGGTTGGATTCTGACGAGACATCTTAGTAAATGAGTGCTTCACTTTTGTTTCCTGACGATCATATGTATCTCGGTTGTGTGACAATTTGCTCACATTACAGTGGAGATTTTGGTTTAGTGTGTCCTTGTTGCGTGTGTTGGGAAGTCTCTGCTCTCAGTTGAGCTCGACAGGATCGGTTTCATATTGTCATGTTAGTGCAAGATAGAATGAAGTACCTAATTAACTACATCGATTACAGAAAGTACAGCGCGTTTTGTTCTACTTGTGTAAACTGAGATTGTCATCATCAATGGCAGTTGTGCACGTGAGTTGGGGACGGAAATTTGCTTCGGACTTTCCAAACTCAAACTTCGGCTAGATCTTCCAAAAGTCGCCTATTGGAGCTTTTGACAAACTGAATATGCGCATCTGGCCATCGATGTCGTTAACATTCTACAAGGTCAGTAGGCACGAGCAGCCAAAAAATATTTTCAAAAAAGAAGTCATAGTAAACCAATTCATGATTAAAAATGAATTGATACAAGCTTAATTTCGCAACGTCATGGCTGATTAACTTAGTCACGCCTAGTCCAAAAAGAACACCAGAAAATTGTTGAATGTAAGAAAGCATAGTTCTTGGGAAGTAAACGCGTGTTGTTTTCAGATCTCTATCGATAAACTCCTTTTCCGATAACTTATTCAGCTGGACAGATTGTTCACAGTGTTCTCCAAGTGGGCGAGATGTTAATTATTTTCTGACAATTTAAATCTTCTCCGGGGTTATCTGACTGGGATCCATAATATCACTTGCAAAGCAAGAAAATGGCAATAAAGCATTGCCACAGAACTATCTCTCATTGACTAGACTTTGGAACTAATGACTGACTGAGTTCGCAACCAAGCGTAGTTTGCTTATGCGAAATTTTCTTACACACTTCAGTAATTCGTTGTAAACTATTTGCCGCCTTTACTGTCTTTGCTGAAACCGGTGCAGCATCCGATTATTGTTCTACCTGTCTAGTGGGTGTCCGTTACTATATTATTAAGCATCGGCCAGAAATGAGGCTAATTATAGATGGCAAAGATGGGTACTACTGACGAGCTCTAACAAGAATGAAACTCGAGTCTAGTGCCTCTTTTCAAAAGAGGCTTACTGGGAAGTCTGTGGAAATGCGATAGCTGCGATCAATCGCAAGTTATGTGTAATTTATATAGGGTTATTTATGAACATTTCCGTAGATTCTCAGTTTTTTTTTGGGTGAAGCTAAATTTAATAGTCCTTTTGTTTCAGACGTTCCTTCTCCACACACATACTAATTTAGTGACAGATTAAAAGTATTTCATCAGAGGACATGGTGAACACCCTCCTTAAGCCTAGAGTACAACTGAGTACAGCACAATCATCTGCAATCTTCTAATTTCAATTATGTATAATCTGAGGCCAGTCATACACACCTATGGTGGACGCCGGCAGTCACGTGATGCTGTACGTTTGTAATCACTTCTGGTAACAGTGTATATTCATGCACAAGTATTGTGCAAGTATTGAACACGTATCACTGCGATTGGTACTGTGAGGTTTTCCTTTAGGGATATTCCAAGGCGTGGTTGACTCAGATACAAAAAAAATATAAAGCACAACAACAAAAGTGCCTTTCAAGATAGACGTTACAATTCAGTTATTAATGTGAAAGAGTGAATTCCTATTCCGAAACAAAAAAAACATGGGATACTGAACATGACGGAGTTTTGGCAACGACTGTGGAATGCATCAATTATTGATCGAACCGCTCTTAGACACTCTTGTCCGGACGGAACGAACAATAACAAGTAGTAAGTCCAAGTAAAGTCAGACACGTCATTGGCAGACACGGAGACAACGTTTTGATACGATTACGTCACAATTACCACACAATTGAAACCATGGTGCTTTGATCGGTCGTGGTGTGGGTGGTTGGCCATGGCAACTTCAACGCCTGAACAAAGCGATTTTGTGCACAAAAGGTTGGATTTTTTAATCGAAATCTAATCGCTTCAACTGTAGCCAAAATTCGGCATCTGACAGCTTTTGAGTGATTGGCATTGACTCGGTAAATCGGACGAAAAGAGGAGTCCAGGTTGATAGTCTGATGTGTATCAACGAGATGTGTAACGATTGCGCTGGTAATTGTCTTGGTGACTCTTTTACTGATCCAGGCTGCATGATGCTCATGAATACGTTCATTTCACCTTGACAACTCTGTTCCATATAAATGTTATGTAACTGGCCTGATGATGAATAACAGAAGACGAGCTTTTTCGCTACACTATTGTTTTCCGATGACTACTCTGGGGTTTTTTAACCATCTAAAACGTGCCAAAGACCCAGCCGTGCTACGTGGACTTGACAAGTTTGTTAAGTTTAGCACAAAACTGGTAGAAGCAAAAGCTGAAACTCGGTTCCTGGACAGACGTACCGAAACGGGTGAATGTCCAAGATATTTCTGGACAATCTTGAGGAGAAATCGCATCAATGTTACTATGACATCACTACAGCGACACTCACTTAACGAACTTGGCACCACTACTTGTGGTTTTCTTTGTAGAGAAAACTGGAAAAGACCTACTTCTTCGGACCGGTTTGTAGCAATAAAATAAATATACAATGAATATTGTTGCCGCGAGGTCGAAACGGATTATACAACTCATTATGTGGTCAGGTGACTTTCGTCCATTCTTAGGTTTGTCTCCCTGCGCTACACCTAGTTGGGCCCTTGGCAGACTTGTTTTATCCTTCAGGATAAAGTGCCTGTTCTTGTGAATGTTTCTTGTGTATACTCATTTACTTGTGCCTCTGGAACCAGGTAAGTGGGTCCCACGACCAGCCACTTATCTGAACGTATTCATGAACATCATGCAGCCTGGATCAGTAAAAGAGTCACCAAGACAATTACCAGCGCAATCGTTACACATCTCGTTGATACACATCATACTATCAACCTGGACTCCTCTTTTCGTCCGATTTACCGAGTCAATGCCAATCACTCAAAAGCTGTCAGATGCCGAATTTTGGCTACAGTTGAAGCGATTAGATTTCGATTAAAAAATCCAACCTTTTGTGCACAAAATCGCTTTGTTCAGGCGTTGAAGTTGCCATAGCCAACCACCCACACCACGACCGATCATATTTGTGACGTAATCGTATCAAAACGTTGTCTCCGTGTCTAACATCAATTGTTTTTGTTCGTTTCGCCCGGACAACTCTGTTTCGTATATATGTTGTGTAATTGGCTTGATGATAAATAATCAAAAACCAGCTTGTTCGGTAGACTATTGTTTTTATAGTTTTTGACCAGTGATTGTCTGTATTTTTGTACGAGGTTTATAGTCAATCTGAAGTTAAGTGTATTCTGAATTTGAAGACGTATGGTGTCATATTTGTCATTGATCATTAGTGAATTCCGTTCAGTGTTTGCTTCGAAGTTCAAAATTCATATCAAAGTTACGTTAGTTCTTGGTTTCAGTTGCATATGCACCAATAATTTAGACCACCAAAGGGTTGGTTGGGATTAGTCATCACTATTCAAGTCAACAAAGTGTACAGGAGTATATATCAACAATCGTTTGACTATCTCGTCAGTGCCATCAGTACTGCTACGGTCTGTTCTTTGCCTGAGCAAATGTTCTGAAAAGCGGTGGCCACGTGCTTCTACCATCTTGGCCTACTACGGCTTATCACAATGCGTGATCACAACGGGAGAATATCTGGCAGTAACGGTGCCGCACCACTTATTGCGATTCTTTCTGGAATTCACATATCTTTGTCTTACTGGACTTTCTTTGTTATATATCTTCTGAGGGAAACCAATCTGACGACTTCAAAAATTAGCAGAATAGTGAGTCCGAAGGCTCCTTGGACATTGTGGAAACTAGTGTTTGTGAAAAAGCCCCTTAGGTTCAGGAGTTCATACAGTTCAGTAAACCTAATGACCCCAGCTGATTCCTTAAACCTCTCCTGCAGAAGGAGTACGAACAAAGATGGAGTAATAATGTACACAAAAGTACGAAGGCCGTTGCGACACACCACTATAACACATTATCTTCTAGATATTTGATACATCAGATCCACTCGATTTAATTCTCTATTACGGGTGGACCAGATGCGTTGCGGGCTGCAAACAATTAACCTAATTTTGTCTGTAGTACAGATGCCGCATCTAGTCGGGATCTGGTGACAGAGTAGTCAATAAACTACAGTTAATCCCAGCGAATCGAAAATGGCGTAGTCAGTATCACGGTCAACTAATCTGTCGTACTGATAATTTAGTGGGGTTGGCATACAATCAGCTAACTGAACGCTGATAACGTGAAACCACAGATAGATAACTACATTTTGAATGAGCTAAGGGATCAATGGAATAACCTGCTGACAAGTTTTACCTTCTCATTACGCGACCACGTTGGAGTTTCGTTACGTCTTTGTTTCACTCGATCACTTTTAATGTGTTCTGCTACTTAGTAGTACATGCGCCGATCTATTATATCATAGTAAGTGACACTATAACTACACCCGAATAAGTGAGCGAAACGTGGCCTGTTCACAAAGAAGATATCAACAGACTTGCTGTGTTTGACCATCGTTGTCTCCGTCAATTGGCCCATATTAAGTGGACTGATCGCGTGAGCAATGTGGTCGTTCGCCGGCGCATATTCCGGAACACTCGGGATGCGCGATCTATTGGCCAACTAATCACGGTACACAGCTTGCGTTGGCTGGGTCACGTACTCCGTATGTCATCTGATCGTTTACCATACCGGGCATTATATACTGAGACCACCAACAGTTGGGTAAAACCGCGTGGTGGTCAAGCAACAACGTGGTCACAAAATATGAAGACCTTGACTGCTCCATTGAGCAAAGTGGGTAGGTGTCGCCTGCCTGGATGGGGTCCTCGTGAACACCCAAACCGGTGGTTAGAGACGCTATCCGAGATGGCAATGTGTCGCAGTCAATGGCGTACCTGTATTCATACCATTTCTAGTTCTTCCGCTTAGTCTTCCTTTTAGTAACGTTTTCTTCTAGGATATTCCACGTCACTGTTGAGTTGAGCGGCGGCCCGAGCCACAGTACCTTTTGGTCAGGCTCATGGCTGTTATGATGATGATGATGATGATGAAGTGAGCGAAATTAGATGCATACAGGTCGAGCAAACGAGGCACTGGGCTCCCAAACCTTATCATCTAGATACTAGTCGTAAGTATGCTGCTGGTTCCATAAGTTTCAGTATTGAACATGATGTGCTTAAAGCTATCTCCTTTAAAAGATGAAGCCACTAAACCATTCTGTGGTTATCCGTTGGTTATGAAATAGCTCTCTCTTTCAGCAGTAAAACATGGAGAAGTGTCTCATAGGCATGTCTGTCAACAGTTGTTTCTTTGGCTTGAATTTCAAAAACGTTCTAACTTTAGCGCGTTTGAATGCAACAAGTATAATGGTGACCAAGTACAAGTTATGTTGACCTGACAGAGAGAGAGAGGGAGAGATTTGTGAATGCAACGTCTACTGAACGTTTAGTTTGTTTTCATCTCAGCAAAGAAAGCCTACTATTCTATCACACCTTTTGCGAAACAACACAGCTAGAGTGAATACTATTTGAATAATCATAAATTACAACGTGTTCCTCATCGCTGAATCAGACGAGACGGATACCTTCTAAATCTTTGTCAGTTTTGTTTGTATATACGTATCTAAACTACCTACTTCTGCTACAACAAAAGTGAATGTAAGCACCTTCCATTAGTCAATAACAGTAACAACTGCAGATATCGCTGGAATTTATAAAACTCATTTTTTAAAATATGTAAACTCAGTGATTCGCAAATGGCCTTCCAACCGGGACGTGAATCTTGCGCTCAGTAATGTCTGTTTTAATTGAAATTTTGCTTCTATTTTTAACAATGGTACGAAAAGACTTTCTGTCAAAGTAATGGGTCGAAAAGTTGCGTCCAATGGATTAACGAACAAGGACTTAACAAAGTTCTCATTGCTTTATTTTTTTTGCTCAAATGCATTGACCATAATTTTTGATTGATGATAAGTGATAAACAGTTGAGGTATTATTCGATTGCTTTGCGTCAGTAAGTATGAACACCTTATCAGAAAAGACCACAGTGCTAACAGTGCATTAATGGTAAACATCAATCGTTATTTATCATGCAGTCATGGAAATGTGAGCAAACCACAATTTGAAGATAATATAGTAGAAAGTGATAAGACCTATTCTGTGTAACTCGTGCATCCTAACTCAACTAACCAACCCCAAGATAACGCAACTCACAAACAAACAGCTGGGTTACAATAGAGGTTTTCACTGACTTCTCCAGTACTTTTCATTAGTTCACAGGCAATAACAAAACAACAGTAATCCTACCGCCAATCCAGGTTGGTCGCCGTATCTTCCACTAGTCTATGTCAGAGACCACGTGATTCACGATGACTCCGGTCCGGAAGACGAACAGAATCAGTTACTTCTAACTTGTCACTAGCTCCTTTCATTTCTCTTTCAAAAGTCAGATTAGCCATCTCGCCCCACACTCTACCGAGCTGTCGGATTGTTAAAGATTGCACAGCGTGATGAAAAATTGGTTGGCGTTCCTAACATACGAACTAACCATCTAGATTTATAAAATACCAGGGTCCGGGTGAGTGGACTTGATAAATTGTTGTGGCGACAAACCCGATTGCTTATTTGTTGATATTATTTTATCCTGACTACTGAATGCACGCATCGATGGTTAGTAACTGATAATTTTCATATCCCCGACCCTTATGGGTTATATTTCGCAGTGTTAAAGTAAGCTTCTTCTGACCTTGGAACAAGATTGAGCTGGTGATCATCACCACGTTGAAGATTCTTCACGTTGTGGTACGTTTCCATGGTCTCAAAAATAGTACCTCTTATTTCAGTTCCGACGGATTGTTATTTGAATTACTGCTTCTGATGCGTATAAATTAGTTAGCAACCGACAAAATCTCATTTTCTAGTCTGTTATGAGGCGGTCTGCAAGCAACGCTTCGTCCCTGGAATCTGCAAAACGCAACCCAAATGAACGGGCAGAACGGAACATTTTATTTCACAGAATTGGTACCTCGGGGTGATTGTCACACAACAGCAGTTTTCAGCCAACATAATCCATGTCAGTCAGTCTCCCGCCGAGGACATCAATGCCTGGATTTTAAAGGTGTTGCAGACAATCCGTCATTATGTCTACGACAAAACCGATCAGGAAACAATGAAATGAATATCTTGACAGACGCTGCTTTTGGAGTAGCATGTGTCCGGAAGGTCCCTGTAAACACTTATCCAGGGATGTGTGCTAAATTGGAGATCTGACAATATATTAATATACGTGGTGAACATATCCTAACGGTGAAGCTATTTCCAAAGTGCACTTCCGTCAACAGAGTCAAGCGCACCCTTATGATGAAGAAATATTGCATGTATTCGCAGACGCTGTGGGAAAAGTTTTTCCAAAATTTGACGAAGAGTAAAAATTGATTGTTAATTGAATATCATTTGCAGTTATCCTCAGATTCCACTCTCAAATAGTCGTCTCAGTCTGCGTTACTTGTATAACGGTATAAGATTTGAGTTTTACCCGTGGTAGAGCTGTTCACAATTGCATGCTATTGTTTTGACCGAGATTCGATTTCTGACCACATTCGCGCGAGGCAGCCGCGTCGAGCACTACACCAATAATGCCAGTTCAAGCGAGATCGAATGTACCGAGCGTTTAACATATGATAACTCGTTTTGACCTTATGCGAAAATATTGTCCTAATAGTCAATAGTTCTGCTTCATGAGAGCACGGGGGAAACCAAATTTCCGTTGTGGGGAGGATATGTATTATTAAAGAGCTCTAACAAAAGCGAAACTCAAGACCAGTGCTTCTTCTCAAAGCAGGTAACTTAAATGTCTAAGTGAATGCAGAAGTTCTAATCAGCTTACAGTGGTGTTCAGATGAAATCAACCAAATCCCCAGCTCGTTGTCATTAGGTAAAAATTTGAACTATACGTCTTCGATTGGAAGAAAACCCGTTTACCCCTCCTCCTCACTGTAAGCTTTCTGAGCTGTAATGAGTCTACGAGGCAAGAAGAATACCAGCACAAGAAGTTAGTTTAGATTTCCTGTGTTTCTCAAAGAGGCTTTCAGCTGATTTCATAAAAATACGATAGATGATATGCTGATCCCAGTTTGTAGAGACATGTTGATAGTATGGTCAACATGGCCGCCTTTGTAAGCTTAAACGAACACTATTGTTAGAGTACGTTAAAACACGTGATGAGATACTTCACAATGAAAACAACAGTCAGGGCAGTGTTTCACAAGACATACTTTCAAAGTCTTGTTGCTTATGAAATCAGGTCTAACGTTCTACCTTTATAACCATGGTTTCCTAACTAATTTTCCGTTACTGGTTACTCTGGTTACTGACGCAATACTGACTTTGACGTACGAGCAGTATTTTCATAAAAACAAAAACAAAATCTTCGTCTTAACAAAAACGTTTTTATGGATCCGAAAAAATCAAACGTATAAAGTGAATGACACAGGTTGAGGTGAATAACATGGTAGTTGTTAGGCCACACGTAACAAATACGATTCTTTGTTACGACACAGACGGATGCATTGATGATGACTTGGTATACAATTTACAAAATTTCACAAATTACAACTTTACAGACTGCATAAAGGCTGGATGCTATAAATACAAAATGGAGTTTTGTTGCTGGCAAGATAAAGGAGAATCTGACTGTCAAAGGCAGAAAACAGTTTATTTGTTTGCACCTGACCGATGAGCTACCTGGACAGCGGAACATTGTCAGGTGTCTGTTCAACCTCTCTCCGGTCCACCAACTGTTGCGAATCAAAATGTGTCCCGTTCCCAATGTATTTAGCAGATACGCTAGTGCTAGTGCATTCCGAATTGTTGGATACTGGTGTATTTACGGTAGGGTTGATAAAACTGTACTGACTGCCTTGCTTGCGCGTACGTTGTAAATCCGACCTCCATAGATGAGGGTCTCGTTGTATCATATCTATTAACTGATGTTCAGACCATAGCGAGTTTTCTAAACTGGGCTGTACGCGCTCTGAACTGCAGATGAGTTTGTTGTATCCTGGCGTTTCTCCGCACTTCTCTCTACGTGCATAAACCAGTTTTAGTGGTTGTTCAAGGATTTCGGCCGAGCAACGTACACAATCCACAGTAGTGGTTGTAGTATCGCTCGGGTAATTTTTTGTTGAAGAAATGCTTGATTTTTTATCATGCTTTGCTCTTCTTTCTTTTCCAAATATAGAGTGATTACCTGGTTTTTGTTGTTCTGTCAACACAACCCAGAACCACAGACATACTCCGGCACCGACTCCCATCAGTGCGCATTGCAGAATCAGGTAGTCCTTCACAGAGGAGAATAGAAAACGACACGTGATGTGATGATAACTCCACATGAGCTGGTTATTTACGTTGAAACACTGACAAGACGCGGTGCCGTCTGGATCCAGGCCATCAAGACAGCAAGGCTGTTGGAATAATCTTGTGCTGGCCAGTGTGTTGTTGGGGGACAGGGAATTATTGCGGTTGTCGTAAACAGACGCAGACGATGAATACGCAGGCCTTTGCGTACACGAGTCTCCGTAGGCGGCGATCAAGCTGCCTTTCTGACCGGAAAAAATGCTAGCCACCAAGCACACGACGCAGCTGATTAACGACAGTATACCGGCCGCCCGCTGTGTGTTTGGGTGAAAGAAACCGGTCAGAAAAGCCAGTTAATTAATTCTGTTAGTTCTAGCGCCTAGCCAGACGCCATTCATTGAGCTGCAAGCATTCTATGAGAAGTATTATGCGAAATGTCCTTCCTATCGTAACAAGCCGAGTGCCTTGCAACATTTTCCCTCTTAACAGTCACAGCCTTATGACATTTGTGTAATAATGTATCCGGTCAGTACACAGCTAATCTGACCGTATTGTTTGCACAACTGGAATGTTGAGTTTACCGCTCATAAAAATCTTTCTGCAGCAATTCATCTATTATTTGTATAGGTAGCTTGTTTTCTGACTGTCACTTTCAAGAAAATGTTTTCCTCGGTACACTCAGTATTGCTGTTTTTGAATCTATAATATTTACCAACATAAGGCATCTCATCATATCACCCGATTCTTCCTAAAAACTCAAGCACAGACAATGAATCAACTACTGGATCACTTCTGAGTTTGTAATAGCCTGTCTACTGTTTAGACTGAACAAGAAGAATCGGTAAACAAGACTTTTGACGGACTTTACCTTTTTTCTATTATCTATGGCTTACTAAATTAGCGTCGATGGACGCGCAGTTATTCTACAGCTGTTCAGCTGGTTCCCAAATGTAGGTTGGTTTGTTATTAACGACACGACAAGAGATTAGAGGTTAAACAAATCTTGTGAACTTCACACATCAACACAACACGTGGACTAGATTGTGGAGAACATGAGGAGGTCAATGAGTTGGAACATAACTTTTACGAACTAGTAAAGCTATCTGGTAGGTCATTTATACGATTCCTTAGAATATAATTGAATGCTACCTAACACAAGGTAAGCGTGAGTAGCTAAGATGCTTAGTTTCAGTTATAACTGCGGTATACTTTGGGGGCAAAACACTATTGAGGTTGTCTCAATTTTAGTAACTCAATTATCGGTATTCATTGCAAGTTGGGTTCCACGAAAATTGAGTAGAACGAACAATAGACGCACTCACACACAGGTATATAACTGTTTCTTTAACAAATGTGTTATAAAAGAACTGAGTTGACTTTATAATCCAATAATTTATAGAATAAGATCCAATACAGGTGGAAAGTTCACTGTTAGCTGTTAGTGACAGGAAAGGGTAAGACTTAGGTCAAATTAAAATCATGAGTTGTAAACAATGAACATGATTTTCAGACAGGAGCTTCATACCGAACGATGGCTACATCTGATACTCTGGACAAACATAACTTTCCTCTGTTTGACGTTCCCAGAATCATCCAGTATATCGTAGACAGATCAACATAGTAATTTGGTTCTAACTGACCTACTGTCTATTAGTAACTTCCTACTGGTTGCCAGTCGTTACTGATATAAGCATGACCTAATATGCTAATGGTCACACTTGTTTTAAGCACCACACCTACCCGTATCACGCAGGCCATCAATTCGTTTGGATTGAACGGCAGACGAGTTGGAACACAGAAGTAAATTCCAATAAGACCAGTGAGTGTGATCTGTGAATATGGAAAAGATACACAATGAACGTGCACTCAGATTATTTGGACGCAAATCACTTTGATGACATACACGTTGTCATGATAAGTAGAAATGGCAGTGAGAAACGCTTTTTGGGGAAGGATGATTTCGTGGTTATCACGACGGATGATCATAGCCCAAAGAAATGTATTCACTGAGTTAATGTTAAATGTTGTGTCATATGAAATAGACGGTTTTTACCATACATTTAGGCAGATAGATTGCTACATAGAACTGTAGGGACTCCGAATATGTTGAAAGGTATGATGGCTATTCACAGCCTCGAAAAAAGCACCAGGAATTTAAAATTGGTACAGAAGGCCAACTGTTGCTAAGCACTATGCAATCAATTAACCTGTGTCCGAATCGACGATACGCAATGTAGGCGGATTGCAGCTGCTGTGCACCGTTTGATGTTTCTATGGTTTAATGCGTGGATTGATTCAGTTTCCACTTTTTGATAATTTCCAGAATAGATTCAACCTTATCGTGATCGATAGTCGGTTTTCCAGAAAGAGATGTTGACAACCAAATTGCCGGACTTGCTTATGGTCTATGAAATGAGGTCGGCTGTGATAAAAACCCATTAAAAACACGATTCGATATAGGTCCACTGTCCCAGTTGGTGATTCACGACAGTCAAAAGCATCTATGTTGCGCTTTCAGAAGTTTGATGAGTCGAGCCACCATTATTCAGTTTGTAATTGACGTATATGTATTTTTATTGCCATGATTCGCCATCTAATTTTAAGTAATTCTGCTGTCAAGAGTTATCAGACAGGACCACCCCCAAAAGAATGCAAACGCTCTTTGCATTAAGTGAGTAAGCAATCGTCTCTACTAAGGACTGTATCGAAACCGTGAAGATGTTTACGATTAACGTTTATCCGATAACCACTTTCTCTATGCAGAACCTCGTCTGAAGTATTTAATTAACAACGCTGTACACTTGCAAATCTTACTTACAAGAATGACATTGTGATTAATGGCATTAGACAGACAGAAGGCTAACATAGTTCTGTTCCAAGAAGCGAGACTCCTTTGCATTTATTGACATAACTGTTGAAACTCTTTTAATTGCATATCGTTTCATCTTCGCCGCATGCCCTAGCGTATCCAGTCACTCGCGACTAAGCCCTGTTCAGTCTTTTTTGGAAATTTAATGATTGGTATTGACCAAAAAATGAACAATCAAAGTTTAACATACTATCGATTAGCTTGCTGAATTTTCTACAATTGTGATGCATTTCTGCAACCAGCCAAGCAATAATTTTACAGTTCACCTGTATAACTTCATTACTTCCGCCACGGAAGACTCGTTATTTCTTATCTCCTAACGCATTCCAGGCTGTTTGCTGATATTGTTGTTATTCAGAAAACTAGTCGAGAAGCACATTTCGATCGCTCAGTTGGAATCTTAGAAACTGATGCTATACCCATATCTTTCGTTCTATTTTTACTAAGGAATACTGTTTTTCAAAAGATTGAAAAAATGTTACTCTCAATTGTATAAAACTAGCTAGCTAGCTTCTTTTTTCAGTTAAGGTGCATTCGCTTTTTCTGGAAAATTTCTCGACTCTAGTCTACCTAGCTTATTTGGTCAAATAAATGAAGTGAAACGCTGTAGTTAGTGTACTTCTTGAATGTGATTACCTAATAGATAATCTTCGTTTCTAACTGTCTAGTTATACGGTCAATACGGCGTCTTGTGATTTACTGCTCTTCTCATCTAGAGATTTTCCAAGATCACGTATTCACACAGATGTCGTACAATAAAGCTGAATCTCACCTCTGTACGTTTTGCAGATCCCTATACGGAATACCTATGGACAAATATATTTTGTGATCAAATCTTGTTTTATTAGTATCAAACGCTGTACACTGCATACTGTTTGACATTTTGAACCCTATGGTTACCATAATTAATAAAGCATTTTTAACCATTACAGGACTTGAAAAAAAAACAGCAGTACGTAAGATGTCATGCGCAATGAAAATTCAATCACACCTCATCTCTTCAGTTACATCATGCTACGTGCGCTTTGGTCACCTGACTGACTGTCTCAGACAGACTGAATTAAACGTGTCCTGGTACTTGCCCCAACAGTATATTGTACATGTTAAGTTTACAAAAAGTAACTGATGGGATGCAATCGAAATGTCATAGTGCAATCAGTTTTACGTTATATTTTTGATTTTTTTCAAATACATTATTGTGAACCAATGTCTTGAATTATCTCGAATAGTTTTGACATTCGTTCATCCGCAGCATCGCATAGAGGGATCTCTAGATAAATGCTGGTCTATGACCAGTATATTCAGTGAATAACAGGCAGACGCATTTGAAGCAATGTTCGTTTATAAGGCATAAGTACGACACCGACATTTCTAACAGAGATAACTGCTCTGTATAATAATCGTTAAGATGATAAAACTGAATTAGTACACTAAGCTCGTTTTGCAGCGTAAATACAACACAAAATGCTAACTAACTCCTGGAGATCTGCGTGACTGTCAGTGACTAATCGACTAACCTCATATATACTTTGTTTGTCATCCAAATGCGAGTTTTTCCTCACAAATTTCAACAAAAAATAATACAAACCCCATTTATTTATTTTTGTTTAAGGATACACTATAAAACTATTGTAATGACAGTGAAAAAATTTAGCATGAGTTTCTTTAGAGACGAGAACGCTCAATAAGTTGAGTCATTCTATTATAGCAAAGTGTCAACTAGATGGAGAAACGCTTCTAGTGAGATAACCTTCGACGTCCCCAAAATCCTAAACTCCCTGCGACGTAAGAGTTGCCTTGCCAGTACCACCGCACCGGTTCACATTACCTCGTGAATGTTAATTTACTACAAACCACTAACATCAAAGTTAGTGTGTTGGCGTAGGTATCGCAGTTTTACTCGTAGCTGTATGATGAATCCGCGCCATCTCTACTATTGTAAGCTACATTCACTAGGATAACAATGTTTTAGCTACTACCGCCCAACCAGGCTGACACTTGTTTGCATTCTGAAGGTCAACTGGAATTTCTGTTGACATTCGTCCTCTCTGGCGGCTGTCGTGCGGCTGCGCTGAAGGTTCTCTCACGTCCAGTTCCCTAGCGCCTTTAATCGTTACGTTGAAGTCCGCTTGTGAACGGTGAGTAAATAAATAAACAAAGTTTGTTTGCAGATTCACCGTCTTCTCAATATGGCTTCCGTCCCGCGTTAATATAAGACTGGGAAAACTTTGGGTGTATGAGCTTTGGAAATAGCATCGCGAAACGCTGTACTTTATGTGATTTGGTGCCGAACTGAGGTGAATGATAGAAATGGGAACACACAGTATCTCTCCTTCAATCACGTTCACGTTCCAAAACTCTATCGTTTTGAAGGAACTTCACCACTGAACGATGAATTGGTCTGGACCTTCGAAAAGTAATGGGAGTAACCACTTCACCTACATTCACAAAAAAGCACCAAAATTACTGGACACTTGTGCTGTAATTATGGTTTAGATCACGTTTAGTATGTGAAGCGCCATAGGCTCAGATAATCACAAGCATTTCAGTTTCAAAACTGACACTTTCTGTTCCTAATATTTGCAACTTAGTAAACATCCGAATGGTGAGCTGTTTTCCGAGATAATTCTACTGAATTAGCCAAAGCTACCAGACAGATTGTACACCAGAAGATATGCTAATCAAGTGCAGCAATTAACTGTCTAAATTGTTTGTGGGTTGATCACCAACAGACTGTGGTCTTGATTTAGAATCAATATCTATTATTATCATAGGCAAAATTCAAATGAGTTTTTCACGAATATTCTGGATAACCAACTGTAGGCTTGGAAGTTTAACGTGAAGAAAGTATGACACTTTGTGGAGACAATTGGTCTGTTTTGTTTTGGCTAACGAAGCACAAAATAGTACTTGCTCACATCAATCTCCTTAATGGTTTCATCATACTAGTAAAAGGTTTCACTGGATTAACCTGAAAACAATCAGTATTGCATTTGCTTCCGCTCACATCCATCACAATTATCTAATCAAAACTGTTCATCACCTAATTATAGAGGGCAAGAAGTAATCGGTAATCTCTGCGGTTTTCTACTACTATATTAATGCAACTACAGAGAATAGCAGATACGGTGTGCAAGGATAATTAAACGATTTACCACAAGTATAAAGGAAAATTTTTTGATCACTCCTGACTGAAATCCGAATTCCACTCAGTCGTTGTGGTGCCGAACTCGAGTCATTGGTCAAACCATGTGCGCGACCGAATTGTGATCCACTCCTCGTTGACACAGATTGCCACTGTCCTAATTAATGCTGGATGGTGCTTGGGGTACACAATATAACGCCGCTGATACCCATTCACTGACGTGATGCACTCGGGGAAATCGGATCCTGTATTTCAAATTGACAGACTGGAGTAGCCGATCGTTTTTGTTCCGATTCTTATGACTAGATACTGACTAATTTTCTCATAGCCGTGTTTGCGACTGTACCAACCTGACGAAGATTTAGGAAATACAACTGTTTGTACTAATAACGTGTAAATGAGGTATGACCTCTGCATCCATTTTTCTACCTCTCCCCCTTCAGTCTTGTGGCTCACAGGTCTGATGCACTGTATTCCTGTTGCACAGAGTCCTGTCAAGATTGGCTAAGACCGTCTCACAGACAATTCTTCCGTTCGGGAGAGACACCACGGATAGAACTAAGGTTCGTTCACTTCAAACCGTTTTGGTTAAATTCATTTACAGAAAGACAGCGGCCTTTGTCATCACGAGTTTATTCCTTGAAATATAAGGTCTTGTCTGTACGAGTCAGTTATTCGAAGCAATCTGAGTTGTCGCCCATCACCGTGTCGAAATCTCATCAATTTCACACAAATAAATGTCACCTCTGCCGTTCTCTTACTTTTCATATCGTGGATCAATTGTGGACTGCGAATGTGACTTGACATCTATCCCAGTATGTCATGCTTTGCTTATAGGTACACGGTGTCATGATCTCGTTTCATGTAACCGCTACGGTTCTTAATACACTGGAAACTCTTCGAATGGGTAGCATGAAATAAATGTGGATAAGCTCAATAGCTGTGCTGTTACACGACTGGAAACACTAAGCATTGGGGATAGAAAATATGTTTAATTGCCATTAACAGAAGCATAAAACGCTTAAAAACATTGTGCACAACATTGCATTATCTGTACAACATTCACAATAAGATGTACTGAAACAATATTCATTAGAGGTATTCAAAAATAGTAGGATATGCTCCCCATTGAAACTATAGGTACTGCCATTGTATGTTCCAAGCTGTCAATCCGTTCTGGAGTATATATATATATATATATATATATATATATATATATATATATATGATATTTGTAACGTTCGGTATATCCAACGTGTAGTTCGAATAAGCTACTCAAAGGTACTTGACGAACTCTTAACTTCTACACATCCATGCATATTTCTGAAAGGTGTTTCTGCCAACACTCTTCAAAAGGTACTTACAGTATGTGAGCTTTTTCACCTAACTATTGTAAACTTGCTATCATACGCTGATCATAGTATGCCTGTCATTTTAGTGAATACATTCCGCACATATCCCTCAGGCAAGATAATTATCTTGTTCCGTTAAACCAAACATGTACCAGAACTTCAGTAACTCTTCAGATGTTCCTAAGAAAAGCAAACGGTTTAGAAACATAAGCTCATTAACGGTCAACCCATCCCTATTGATATTTTCACCAAAGTAGCAGACGCAAGAATAGTTTATCTTTTCTGTCCGCAACCCTACATAGATTTCTGCCAATGCGATATAAAAACACTTACTAGGGTTTTGGTCGGTCATCACTGTTTCTTTAGCTACCCACAAGTTCACAGTACTGCATAAAGTTTAAAATAATCTTCAGTTTGTCCACGGTCTGTTCTTGATTTTGAGTATTTGGGGCGGCTCAAAGTAAA
This sequence comes from Paragonimus heterotremus, assembly GCA_013368495.1. Lineage (NCBI taxonomy): Eukaryota > Metazoa > Platyhelminthes > Trematoda > Plagiorchiida > Troglotrematidae > Paragonimus > Paragonimus heterotremus. Next base: position 143,006 of record LUCH01000411.1, read on the forward strand.
CGTAGGCCACGAAACTGTTACTCGTCAACCACTGCATTTCATTACTGATAAGTGTTAGTTGATATAAACTGAACATCACCCATAATGTTCAAATTATAATGTTACATTCCAAGTTCTTAGCAGTTTTCTACTAATTATCTAATTTATCGTCCGCCTCATTAACAAAGCAAACTCAGTTCATGCGCTGGAATTGAACAAAAAAGAACGTTAGCCACTTGTTTTATCTAATTAATCGGTTGATGTTCACTCGACCAAAATATTTTATACCGTTTATTTGCCCATCCACAGTTGCTCAAACATGCCCAGTTTGGCGTGAATTTGAACTGAAGTTAGATCGGAGTACACTGAGAGGAGACAGCCACTTGTCCACATCACTCTGTGTCCTCCCATATATTGATCTGATAAGCAAGTAAGGGATAGTGGTGTACTGAAATGCCCATCGTTTTGACGAGCATCGGTCAGCGCTAAAGAGGTTATATCGGGACAACGTAAGTAGGGTTGTTCCTCGTGCTGCCTTCACCCGACTTCCCACCACATCGTGTGGCTGTATGTTCGCGGATTTCCAACTGCACCAGTTGCGTTTCAATTCAGTTTACAGCTTGTCCTACGAACCAGCGTCCCACTGTAGGGGTGGATTGATGAATGAACTTATGGGTGCGTAGTGATGCGAGACCGGTTAAACAGCTGGCTGGATAGAGAGGTCTCTTCTGAGAAATGGTTCAAGGTCACCAAACCGCCTTTTCCCCACTATTCTTGTGTGTATGTGTGTGTACGCTTGTGTACGTGCCACTGTTTTAAACACAAAACATGCGTGTACACACACAAAAGCATGATCAGGAAATTCGTGGAAGTACGAGTGGTAAGGATACGCGCATTTATGTGCTTCTGGAGACGACACTTCAATTGATAGACACTGATTTGTCCACCCGTTCGTAATTATGTTGACGATGGGTAAGCTAGATGCGCACAACCATTATTATGACTGTTGACATCTGGTAACCCAAAATCAACTAAGTACGAGTTCAGTATCCCGTAAGAATGTTTTAGAAAGCCTTCATAAATACAAGAAAATTACCAAATACAACATACCGAATTGCTTGCAAGTGTCAAGAAAGAGATCTGTACCATCTTAGTGCTCAGTGCATTCGGAGCAGTTAGTTTTGAATTTCCAACTATCATCTCACCTATACTGACCTTTCCAGCTAGTATACACGTGTGGCAACAGCAGTGATAGTGTAACAAAGAAACGATTATCGACCCACATGTTTACTTGGTTGATTTGTTCATTGATTCCTGATTCCGGATCAAGTTAGCCACTTTTTAAAGAACCTATTGTTACGGTTGCGAGCCATCATTGTGAAGAAAAACCGTCGACAATGCATGTGGCCATTCACTACCTATGTTTTTATATATACGACCGATCTCTGAATGATCAAGACAACAATGCTATTGAAAATAAAGGACGTTATTTCCCAGCGTAGTTTTCTACCGCATGCTTTGATTTACTTATCAGCACGCCATGCCCTAGTTTGCAGTGCCTCACTGACAAATGCAACGCGATTATTGTTTCAGATCATTCTTGTGGTTAACTTGATACCACCAAAAATAAATGAGAGCCCCTTTCAAATACCTCTCGATAAAGTTATTCTCTTATAAACTTCTGCCCTGGTTGACATACTGGTCATTTATTGGAACCGATTCAGTGATCCGCTGCAAAATATCCGACCAACCCCACAGGATTTGGTCCAACACTATTGTCTTGTAGCAGCTATTTTATTAACTCGACTATCCAGGGCATCAATTGCTGTCCCGAAGTTTATATTGCTTCCCTCAAACAACGGGTTTCCTCGAATTTTTGTCTTGTCCATTTCTTTTTTTATCTTGACCATCTTTCCTACACACACTAAGCTTCTATCACCGTGAACTGCAAGATACGTAAGCTCCTATAACTTATGGCTGATTCCTTACATATTTACATTGAGAAACTTCCTTCGCGAAGTTCTTTCCGTAGTACAAGTAACTCCACATCACATACGATTATACCACATGTGGCTCACTCTAGCCTCGCCTACTCATAGGTCGTAGTTAAGTGGCTAGTAACCTGGACACCTTAATCTTATGTCCCTGTTCTTCAAACGCTAATTTTGTGTAGCCGCAAATACTCGTAAATCGGTCTAGGTTCAAAGGCTGATGGAGCTTCTGTCATGCTCACAAATAGTAGCCAATTATCTGTGCTGTGGAATTGTTATTCTCGGGTAATCAGTTACAAAGTCCACGCAGAACCACAAGCATTTCGGACTGTTTGATGTACGGTTGTACCACCTTGGAGTCTAGTTTTAATGCTTTAGAGGCTCACCGTTTGAATTGCCTTAACTTCCCATCCGAATGGTTTGCCAAAATTGATTTGCCCTAACCAACTCTGCCACTCGTCTAACCACTTACTTCGTCGCTGTACAGTACTGAACCCCAAGGAAGCGCGTGCTGCAGATCGTCTTTACCATGTTCACGGTACCACGACCATTTATAGCTGCGGCTATCCCAATAATGAGTCATGTGATTAGTGAGTTCCGTGGTTGCTGCGTCAACCGGTCAGCAGTGCCTGTCTTGTAGCAGTGTTTTGTCTGTAGTTCATTTACTCCTGTCGCATTTCAGCTGGTATGTTTAGCCTAATGTTCAATCCACAAACCGTCATCCACAACCTCATTCAGCGGAGCCTAGCTGACGCTAAGTTTGCCGTCGTTTACGCTGACATGCTGAGCAGACCCTCTATCTGATTTGTCTTGGTCAGTGGATATCAGATTCTTTTAAAAACTGGTAGATAATATGATGGTTTGTTTCTACTGCAGTTACCTAGCAGTAAACATTATCTATTTATGTCTGCTAACAACGAGAAACATGACGAAGACGACTGGACGGTGATATTGGTGATGGTGATGTGTCGGTCGATATATAGACGAGAAGAAAAAAATGAACTGAAGTGACTTTAAAAAAACTTTGAATAGAACGGTTGGTTTGCTATCACATCAATGACGAATAGTGAAACAACGTAACACTGTTCCGTCAGGTATACACATTTACTTACCTACAAAAGTGGGCCAGTTGGGTGGTCGGGATTCTCCTGATGCAGGTTGCCATTTAGGTATGTGATGATCGAGTAGAATCTCAATACTGTCAACCGATTCAGCTGTGATGACGAAGCTTAATCGTGTATTACGATGCGAACAGCCCCTAATTGCGGAGCAGTTGTCGAAATAGTAAATTGTTTATTCTACACTTCAGTTTCAGGGAGTGACCCCTCAGACACTCCTCCTTGTTTACTGAGGAGAGATGTTCCAGTGAATGGATGACCTGAGGGGTGTGAAATGTTTCGTCAATGAGATATAAGTATCCTCTGGAGTTTACTGAATTTCCACCCGTTTCCATAGAAAAGGATTTTCTCTTAGCCCCATTACTCCTCTAATGGCCGGTTTATAAGCACTTTCATGTGCTAAATTTTTTAAACGTGAAGGCAACGGGCTTGTACGTTCACTTTCAGGCGTGGGCGGGCAGCATGTGGAAGTCTAAGGTGGAGGGTGACGCAAATTCTCTCTAAGAGTTCAAAGGTCATCCGTGTTTTTCTAAGTATGGCTGAAAAGTCTGTAAACAGGTCCAAGCTTTTTATCACCAGGGTTCGTATGTCTCGTTTGCATATCAGTATGAGCAGCTTTGTTTTGCCAAGGTAGTAAGCAGCACAATTTAGGCGGTGAATTTAAATTATTCTGTAGTTGCTGATGTAGAATGGCACTTTGTTTTCTACAGATCAATGGTGTGAACACAACAAATCACTCTCTAACGCCTCCACATCTTCCGACCGCTCTAAAACCTGCCAGAGTTATGTGTTACTGACGTAATGCAAACTCATACGCTATGTAAGATGTTCAAAAATGAACTATCTTTCTTGAGAACATGGCTTCATTGTTAACAGTGTCACTAGCGGAGAATCTGCATGCAAACAGGAAAGCTTTTTCAAAACGAACATTACTAGCAGTTGATCTTAGCGATTGCATTCGTATAGCTCTCGCAACGGGCCTCTTTCAAAAAATGCAGCACCCACAACTGAAAGTGGTTGAGCTTTCGGATATCGTTCTTCGGTTGTGGTTAGAATGAGGTCAGTGGGGGATGTGTGGTCAAGACGGTTACCTCAGGACAGTGTGCCTGGAATGCAAACCTAGACCGTGACTAGGATAAGCACTGTCGGTGGGCGTTAACTAGAGCAAAACTTGGTTCTACTCCAACAGACTGGTCGAAAAGTCAGTGTGAAGCCTATGCGGTATCTATGATTAAATGTGAGTTTCGGCTTGAAATTAATTCAATCCGTCTAATAATCAGCGGAATAGCTTTTGTCTTACTGGATCCCTAGTACGCATTACAGATGTGTGTTTCAATCAAAAACCTTGGGTTTTGTCTGTGTTAAATTTAACCGGTGGCAGTAAGCTTTGGACCCTATTAATTCATTCGCTCCCTCCCACATTTGCACTAAAATTTTTAAGTTAAATTTTATCCCACCAGGCTCATTGCACTACTAGCAAACTGACAAAAATCTGTTCATTATTACCCCAGTTGCTAGTGGTTAGCAGACACACATCAAACCATAATTACGAAACCAGTAGACCATGCACACGTCGAAATACACATTTTTATATAAGTGCCCGGCGGAATCTTCCGAGATTTCTCATTTGGGACGGCATGAGGCTACGAGACCCGGACAAAAGACAGTTGATTCATCGCCAAGTCGGGCGAACTAAACCGAACAACCAGTTGGTCGATCAGACCGTGGTAAACGGATAGAAGTGAGCGAACGGTTGAGTGACATTTGTTCAGAGTAGAAAAAATTGTCGCGCAGAATACAAGTTGAACAAACATTTTTAGCCAGAGGACACCAACTGTGACAAATTCTAACTTCAGTTGGACTCGAACAACAATAGAACTAACGTGTCCTCACGCGACAGACGCTCTACTAGCTGAGTTGCGAAGGTACTCCGACGGCTCAGAAATGTCAGATTTGAACTCACTAGTTCGCCTATCCCAAACAAATCCAGGAAGTGGGTTTCCGCGATAGGGAGCTGCGAGCTCTCTACATGGCTTCTTACCTATCTGGAGGAGTGCTCGTCGTGTAACAGTATACTGTTCGGGTCAGCAGTTTAAGTCCACCGGAAACTAATGTAACAAGCGGGGTTTATTCCAGAATGGAAAACTAGTCACAATACTTAGCAGTAATCTGGTTTTAAATGAGACCCAATTGTGGAAAATCAGGGCTTCGATTGAATTCGAATCAGCGACAGAAACAACATGCCCAGACACAGCAAACGCTCTACCGTGGTGTTTCTGTCGTTGGTTCAAATTGAATCGAAGCCCTGATTTTTTATGAGTTACTCTCATCTAAAATCACAAATCCGACAAACCACTTATTAGTAGTCTGGTTGTCGCGTATACTACTAGTGGTTTCACGGCATATAACAAGCGTTCATCAATGTTTATCGCGACATGAACAAAAGATGACTTTGCCTACAGAAAAGCATGGCCCGTATAACAAGTTTTGGCCTCCAAACCTTAATTTTCGAGGCGATAACTTTAAAAAATCCACACTTATTAAGTCTACCTTAGTCAGGCTATTAAATTGTGGCCCAGTTTAAGTAAAGTAGCCGCTATGCTGTCATTGTTCATTTCTTACGTTGTAGATTTTGTGAACTTGTAGAAGTAACAATACATTAGAGACTGGCGGAAAATCTACTACTGAAACGTTTTAGAGCTCTTTACATATTTAAGGTGTAATATGAAATATTGTCGTTTTCCTAAAGACCTCATACAGCTCACTCTTGTTTAATGGAGAAACTTGGCAAATTTCTATAAGGCAGAAGGTGTTGTCAGAAATCACTTAAATAACACAAGTTTGTACTCTTATTTTCAACCACCTGTGCTTCATTTGCACATAGAAATTTCCCCTCAGAATGCTTCCATCGTAATCTTGAGAAAAAACGAAAATGCAGAGATCTAAATCACCATCACCATGAGGACGGATATGCGGGTGAATGTGTTCACCGTAAATAGCACAAAGCTGCATACGTTCTTGATGTGCCAAACAGTCTATACTAATTCTGTCAGTCAGCCGAACAATCTGGGCTTATGAACTTTTCCATTCAAGTTGGCTGTTGGTAGATTCGGTCATTAACGGAAAACGGGAAACGGTTTCAGTCATATTATTATGCAGGAGAGAGAAACCTAAAATCGGATCCAGCCACTACGATAAAAGATAGCGTTAGAACTCGAAGGATGAACTTGATTAAATTAAGTAATGTTGGGTCTTTGTTCACGCAAAATCCACGATCATAAAATACTGAACCATGTAGACTTAACTCGAATGCGGTCCACTATTCTGAAGCTGATACGACAGTAAAAATATGAGACAAGAGAGAAAAGCGTGTCATCTGGTGACATTCTAGAGAGAAAGTAGGAGTGAACTCACCGGTGAAGCAGCCCAGAATGCGCATTCCTCAAGTGGCAACCGCGGTACTCGCCAGTGTAAATAAAGACCCAATGCGGTAGTCGAAAGTCCCAAAACAATCTGCATGGTAACCAACAGAACAATAAGTTGGCAGAAACACAATCCGTTGATATGTTCTTTCGGTACATTTGTGGACACAGTTAGTTCGTCCGTTATCGTAAGCCCAGTCTCTAGGTCTGGAAGGCTTTCGCATTTGGACACAGTTCGAGCTGGCATGCTGGTCGAGTTAAATTTACTCTCAGCCAAAACACAGCTACAAAGGGATTGAGGTTGATGGCATAATATACAGGAATTGGTAGAAGATTGACAGAACGAAGGTATTTGACTGCAACTCGGCCGATAACTGAATGAATTTGTCCTTCGGGTGCTGAGTACGGGACTCAAAGCCGTAGGTTTCACGTCTGATCCATCAGTGTGTCTCCTTTGAGAAGGAACGGGTGGTAAGTCATATGGATGTGTGGGTTCGCTGACTTGAGCCGTGCTGCGGACGAGATATTGTATGGGAATGGCGTTCCGTTGTTGTGAATTGTGTCTATGAACCTTGCGGAAATTGTTGCAACAAGTGTTTGTACTACTAAACGAGTACTTCTGGGCTTGGCTTGGATTTCGTGAACCAGAAACGGACCGGCATCCGCAAGAATTATTGAAATCATTGGTTGTCACCGTACTTTTTTGTGTCTCATGCGTCCGGATAAATAACTGGTCTACTTTACGGAATTCTGTGAGTGAAGCCGAACGATGTGGTTTTAACAACTTACTTCTGCCGCAAAATTCTGCACCTCTGTAGGATCCACGATGCAACAAACGCGCTGGTTTAACAGTCAGACTGGAACGACCATTTGTTGACATGTATGAAGACGAGGATTCGGAAGTGGTGTAATTTGGCATCATGGCTAATGTATGAAGCGGCTTATGTTTCAAAGTAACATGCGGCTCGACTGCAGTGACATGGGAATAATCGTCCATAATATCTCCTAAATTGAAAAGGAATTTGTTTGCCGTTGCTGCGTCCGGACTAGTAGGCGTCAGAGGGTTTGATCCTTTGTTATGACAACTGACTAGTGGACTGCTGGAAAATTCTCCATTTGTAACTGGATTACCCATTTGCACTGAGGATAGGCAGTTATGCTCATTTGAACAAGATCGTTTAACACAAGTTCCGCCGTTGCAGCTCTTAGTGGAGCGCAGCGACCGTGAATGGCGTAGTGAGCGATGGTTATTGGGCACACCCAGAAAGCAACTTTCTTGCATCGTGCTTCTGGAGCAGTTGCATGGAGACCAATATTGTGGCAAAATGTGTTGAGATATCATGGAAGTTTGTGAAGTAAGTAAGGAGTAATGACGTGATAAATGTTCATGTGACACGTTTTGAGGGATTAGAAAGCTGGGGTGACTGACAAGGTGTTTGAAGTTTCTACCTTGTGAATCCGTAGGCCTTTGCTTGGGAGAAAGCAAACGTGTATGGGTTGTAAACGGGCTTGATGCTCCGGAAGACCACTGATATTCAACATTGTCACAAAGATGAATGAGTGGGTTAGCCACAAGCTCTGTATTGCTGCCAAAACTTGACTGACCGGGTGAACTGTTCGGCATTTCGATGACAATTGCAGGAGGCAGTGGAAAACGTTTATGCACACTTACCATCATAACTGTGGTCTCGAGCCACAAACTAACTTGTTCTGTATCCATTTAAGCATGCGTTTATATATGCATGCGCCATTTTTCTGGCCAGATTTCATAATCACTACATGCCTATTGGTACAGGTTTTAGCCAATCACAATCGTACGGATAGCTACATGGGGCGTACTTTGCATTCAAAACTACCAACACAAGAAACCGAGTATTGTGAAAGCCTATCACGTGCACGCTCAAAAAGAAACAACCGAGGGCCGGTTAACTATAGTAACAACTTTTCGCAGCCTGTCAAATGTGTTATGTATCTATGTAAGTGTGAGTGACGTCTCTTTTGCGGCGATGCGACTATTACCGATCATCCGCATTTTTCAGTACATCTCTGGTACCGGTAGAGAGTCTGCAGACAAAATACTATTTCTTGCCTTCCACCTTGTCGTCCGTAATGATGGCCTTGAAGAGAAAAAGCAATGTTTACCTTGGGCACGGACCAGCTAAACACTATGTACATATGTGAATCCTGAAGAGCTAATATTCTGGTAAATATTCTCATTGCTGGAATTTTCTTTACTAAACTTGAGCTTTTCAAGCGCTAGCGCACGTCAGGAGTGCCTTTCCTAGCCACTGTTGGAGTTCCAAATCCTGCCACATCATCAAGCGACAACCATGTTGAGCACTTAGCATTTCACATCACAATGAGCACAATCGAAATAAGCTGTGCTTTGATATGACAGTGTCTTGTTGTCTAGTTTGAGGTCAGCGGCGCGGTGACCAACAAAGTTACCTCACGAAAACACGGTTAAAGCTTAAATTGCGGACGTAACACAAGTGTGCACCACTGATGAGCTCCATCAACAACGAACCACATGTCTATCGGTTACCGGATTGGAGCTGGCTGGAAGCTCTACAAAAATACAAACGCACTGATCAGTTCAGAGTGATGTTCGGTTTGAAATATGGCGATATAACAGACAGAAAGCTGTTTGTCATTATTTATCTGATTTTGTCGATTACGTACAACGAGTGAAAACAAACATCCGAATATTTTAAATAAATAGGTAAAATGCAACCCAGTTTAGTCCACGTTTAAGAAGGTAGAGGGTTAGAACTCTACGTCGTTCCGCATCAAATAACATACCGTCCACGTGTGTCAGAATAATGGTAAAAAGGTTAACAAAACGTTGAAGAATCACAGGTAATGAGGCCGAGTGGTCAGTGTTCAGAAGAACCACAGTTCAACGCGTTTTTTCGCTCACGATTACGAGCACTTCTTCGTTTTTGTAAACCATAAATTAAACATCCGTTACATTGCGTTTCATAGAAATAACAGTTCTTTAGCTACTTTTTCCACGTTACTGTCAAGTACTTCATGACCGCCCGGATGTCACCGTCAGTAATCTTTCAGATGTCCAGGCAGATCCAAGTCGTACCGACATATAATTTACAATTGAGTTTTACTATTCTGAAAACCACCTACAAGACAGCTGGCGAAAGGCAAATGCATGGTCTATTCATAAAAGCAAATAATTCACCTCGCCCAAGGTCAATAACAGGTGAATCTGTAGAACTTTTTAATGAGCCGCCAAGCTGATTGTACTATTACTTAAGGTCAGTTAGCTTCATCTAGTCAGCGAAATCGAAGTCTCTAGCTGTCCGTCTGCGATCCATTCCGAGGTTGCGAAGTTAACAAACTCAAGCGCCTGACGTATATTACGCTGAGTCTGTTGGATATTTCGCAACGACTACCTGTGGAATACGGAACACAGAACTGTTCCTTAAAGTAAAAACGCTGTGATTTAAAAACAATTTTAAAAATAACATCTGTGTAGCGGAAGTAACACATTTAAATGAAACATCTGGTTATTTCGTTGAGAATGATAAAATTAAGTTGAAACAAAAGTGATGTTGACATTCGTTGACACTGTTCTGTGAAAAAAGTTATTCAACCTTCAAAGCGAAAAGCTGTCACAGATAACACTTCGATACAGAAACTAAAGATCGAAAATCATTCTTTGCGATCTAACTGTAATCACCAGACTTTATATTTCTTCTAGTTATGAGAACCAAAACAACGACAGGTGAATAGTTTAGCATTCAGTGATAGTCTAACAATATGAGACTTATTCGTTCGTCGTGGTTTCCGTTCCCAATGTGTGTGATGCTTTTATGAGTCAGGAAGGTCGAAACGACTGTCTACCATTTCGTTGTTTTTCACTGAGACCAGATCTCTGAGAAAAGCACGAAGCAATCTTGATCTTACGCCTGGTCTGTGTTCCATTCCATGATGTCTGTAGGACAAGGATTCAAAAACGTACTAACAGTACTCCAACAAAATCGTGAAATGAAAAATGTGAAAGAATTAAAAACCCGCTTTGCAAATATTTTTGATTTTAACAGCCTATTGCGGTCAATATTGATGGTACACTAGTTCGAACTGTGTATGTCAAACGCGTATCTTCAGAATACATGTTGTAATTATAGGTACACCACGGAACAATGACGGTCTTTAGTCCATTATTTGTCATATATCTCCATCCCTTCCATATGAAGTACGCGGTTTCCCAAGGCGTTTCCAGAATTTTGGGTCCGGAATGATGTGATTATCACGTACCCACCGACAAAGTCTTTCATTTGGTCTATTAAGTATCCATCAGCCTATCAAATTCCGTCCAAATTTGTGTACTGTACTGCTGAGGTTGTCGGAATTTGGCTGCCTGACCCAATACTATCTCATCAAAAGTAGTTTGTACAGATTTTTAGTACGCCCTATCCTCAGTTCGACCGATTTGATCGCCGGTCCACCATGCTTAATCGCCGAGCAAGTGTGACCTAACGGGTAACTTAAGCCATTACCAAATGACTGACCTGTAGCCTAGTTTCTGTGCCATAATTTCAGTCGAAATCCTGATTTTATTCTATAACTCTTTTAATTAGCTGTGTCCAATTTATATGTATTAAAGAAACACATATTCCCTCATATGTTTCTGTTCTCGTTATCATAATGATCAGATATGGATAGCGAGAAATCCTCTGAACAAACTAACTGCTCTATGTTTCGGTGAACTGCAGTTGTTGCTTGTATCTCCAAGTTGATAAAAAAAGTCGCACACGGATGTTCCTCTAGTATGTGTCTTTTCGAGACAAATGTTTGCTCATTTTATACAGTGTACTCATTACACACTATATTGGTCACCTTATTTTTCCTCCAATTCTGACGATTGCAAAGTTTCCCACTTTTCCTTCTTTCAAAATCACACCTTACCAATCGGTTTGTACAGTTATGAACTAAATTTCCAAGGTTTCTGAATCTGCACTGTATCAGTTCCTCAGATTTCCCTACATCTTGCGAGGCAGCCTCCCAATTTACCTTTTGTGAGTTTTTTATTCCGTTCAATCTTTCTGCCGTCTGAGAAGTCAAAAATTATGGATGATAAAGGTAATATATGTTCCAAATTTAGCCGATTACATTTTTTCAAACAGTACTTGAAGAAAGCATATGCCAACCATAAATCGAACGACATTTTCAATAGGCAAAAAATGGCCTTTGCTCGTTTAGAAATGATGGTTTATAATGTCCTTTGCTAGTTACTGCTATTGGTATATAATTAACATTCCTTTTACCTTAATTGAATTCACTGATTTCAAATTGAAGTGGTAGACACAAGCATTTCTTAGAAAATGCAACCGAACAATGTGAACGGTTAATGACTATACAAAGTCACGGCAGGTACGAATGGTTTTTGTCTACCGACTCAGTGAATTATAGAGGAAAAAACCGTACCTCCAGTAAGTAGTGGGGGAATTTGATTCCAGACGAATTTAACACCACTCGTAATTGATCGCAGCTGTTGCAGTTCCACAAACATTTTAATCAATCCCTCATGAAAAAATGCTATTCTCCAGTTTTGCTGTTGTAAGGGCTCGCCAGTAGCGCATATTCTTGCCACGACCGGGACAGGAACTCATACTACACATTTGTGAAGCAACTTTGTTGACCACTACCCCATTAACCTCATATTGGGCACGATCGAATTATCACATGTGAATGTCCGACCGCTTTCGTTTGTGAGTAATGATCAGATTGTCTGGTCGCCTCGGGAGGGACACAATTGTGGGTGATGTTCAGTCTGTAGGAAAAATCATAAGTCCCCTACTAGGCATTAGTAACCAAAATGCCGCTCAACAAGTTAGTGATTTCTGTGATTTCAACTTGCACGAAAGTCCAAGTCCAGGGATCATCGAGTGGAGCTAACAGACAGTAACTGTGTCTCTTATCGAGACGATCGGGCAACCTGATCATTAGTCACAAGCGAAAGTGATTGAGTGTTCACATATGCTAATTCAGTCGTGCCTAATATGAGGTCAATGGTGCAGTCGTAAACACGGTTGCCTCATGAACAGCGTGGCCGTGGTTCTAGTCCCGGCGGTAGTGGCAATGATATGCAATACTGACGAGCTCTAATGAGAGCGAAACTCGAGTCTAGTGCTTGTTTTCGAAAGGGGCCGTCGACTGGAAAGTTTATGGGAATGCGACAGCTGTGATCACTTGTGGACGATGTTCTAACTATATCAACTAAATATTCATCTCGTAGAACTGAACGGTTGATAAACAACAAACAGCTGTCTAGCTTTGTAAAAGTCCTCCACACACTGGGTATTTTGAAAAATGAAGAAAGACACTTATTTATTTGAGAAAACAACACATGAGTTAAGCGCTTAAACAAAATCACAAACAAAAACACCTATTTACATACTATACTCGGTCCAGACCGTCTCAGTTGCCACAGACGCCAGACGTATCAAAAACTATTTTGGACGATGCTGCACTCCGACGTTTCTTCCTGTATTTTTCCTACGGCTACTTCATTGCCAAAATATATGCTTTCGTCCTACTATTGAATAGTAGTCGCGTGAGTAGTATATTACGATTGTTCATGCTCACCACACTACTTACTGTATATGTATATTCTTCCATATCCTCCAATCACTTCTGTCAAAGATATGCACTGCTGACGAGCTCCGACAAAAACGAAACTCGAATCTAGTTCTTTATAAAACAGGTTGACTAGGAAATCCATCTGAATACAAAATTTACATCCAAATTTGAGTGATGTGTTAACGTGAAAAACGAATCATCTGAGTAAAATTAAATACACAGGGAAATATGTGAACAAGAAATCTTTTTGCTGTGATTGGCGTTTATGAGTCATTGGAGGTTATTTTCAGAATTCCGCCTGAAACTTAATCCACTGACTGTATGGAAAACGGTATTTTAACAGCCCCACCCACAATTGCTCTTATAACCGGTCTTCTAGTCGATGCTTGAGACAGTCTATCCTACACTCTGAAATATATAAATACCCAGCTGACAAGTGTGTATGATAGGTCGAATTCTGGCTATCAGGTGCAGGTGCAGGTGTAAATAGCCCCGACAGTGCAAACCAGTAATTTGATGCGAACAATGTCTATCCAGACCATTAACTTGTTGGCAACTAACTGTGGATATCAATTCGTATTACTGAAATGTGAACAAAACAATTCACGTATTTATCGGACTGTTATATTTAGTTTCCTTTTGTCCTGTTCACCGACATATTTATGAAAGTTTTATTGTAACTGAAACAAATTATTCCTACAAACCCTATTGTAAGCTTTCGATCGAACTATCTCGTTCAAAGAGAACATTTCAGTTTTAGTAAGGAGCCACCAGAACGTAGAAATAGTTGCATTTATACACTTATTACCTGTGACAGATCGTTTTGGTGACAGCGCTGAACAAGTTTTATAGGTCAGATGGTTTCAAATTTCTCTCAACAGTTCTCGCCTTAATTTCATTGAGAACTTGTTTGGACTTTTAAAATCTCCGTGAGCAGGATCCGTGCCTTGTATGGGGCTCGAAACCAAACATGGAGTTTTATTACCGTTGGTGGTTACACACTTACAACTAACTAAACTGGCAAGAACGATTTTAAAGTAGCTGCATCGTGTTGTGTTCTTAAAGATCTTCCTATCAGTTATAGAATAAGTACCTTTCAGTGTTTAGTTTGAACTCAAATTACGGCTGTTGCGTCTGGAGGAAAAACAATGGCGTCGGTGCTCAAATGTTAGTTTGGTCCGTGTATTGAATGACCCCTTCTTTTAATCAGAATTTCACTGCCCATTTTATGGGCGAGGGAAGGAAAACTGTCTTATGAGTAAAAAAATAAACAAACTTTTGTAGTTATGCCTTTCTGTATTGCTGGTTTTATCCAGTATATATACATATCTATGTACATATGCTATCACGGTATTCGATAAGCCAACAATCATTGGAAACAGGCCAACATTCTATTTGTTTCGGTTTAAATCCGTTTTTGATCCATTTTCCGTTAGCTACTTTGTCCTAATGGTTAAACATGCGTATCATCGATAAGCCACAAGACTTCACTTCAGCGGTTAAAGTATGACGGTTATGCTAATATATATTGTCACCTGGATATGATCAAATCAATTAATACAAATCGGTCTAGGCTAAATTTTTATTTAATTAATAGTTTCATTTTCGAAAGTATTTTTAAACTGTCATCCGGTATATTGTTTCGACACTTTTATGTTAAAACAAAATGAAATGAACAAAACACTCAGCACTCGCTTGTTAACAGTGGAGCCTGATTTAGTTTGATCTCATAAATTTTGGGCTGCTCCAGTTATGGACATCACGTGACCCATGTCGTTCAATTTACAACGATGGGACACTTGGACGGATTACATTTATAGCCCGACAGAAATAAGCACTTGGCTATAAATGGAATCACACTTTCCAGACAGTCGCAATTGCTTATCTCTATGAATGGCGCAGCTTACCAGTCTCGACAATCACCTAGAAACAGAGACCCTTGCCCATAAACTCATGACTAGCTATCAGACGAACTGAATACTTTGTAGTCCGTTTCCTATTTGACAACGATTATATATGTAATTAGAGATAAGCACCCAAAATCTGACAATCTGTGAAGACAGGATTTTTAGGATAAAGGCTATACTACTTACAAAATCGTCCATATTATCATTCCTGAAAACTTAAATCACACTTATCTGAAAAGTTATTCGGTTTCACTTGAACAGCACTCATTCGAGTGTGATATTCGAGGTGATCGTAAATAATGTCCAACGACACAGACAAAGTTGTTTTCTTTTTTTAAATCGATACGGAATGCTTTTGGCGGCTGTATTATGCATCATTTACTTCTTGCAACACAAATGAATGAGAAATTTCCAGTGGACAACCGCACTTAAAGTATTGTTTTGAACTGTAAACAAACAATAACTTTACTCAAGTCACAACCGGACTCCAACGAGGTCTAACGAGGTTTAAGACGAATTAAACGAGGCGCGTCATTGAAATCAACGTAAAACAGTTAGGCGCACGTTAAGGCCCATCCTTTACATAACAACGTCAATTCATCGGTCTTGAAAATCATGCAAAAACGAACTAATTCGTTGCGTAGTCTAAAATTGGAATAAACAGCTTGGTGCTGCCTTGTATTATTCTGTTGCTTCCGTGTTCGATGTTGGATCGATCATATTACCGTTTGCGAACTTGCCAGTGCAACTAATATCACACAGTAGCCAACCTACTCCCTTAGCACTCCTGAAAATATATCGCTAAAATTCCGTGTTTCAATTGCTTCCATCACAGTTTATTGATTATTACGTACAAAGGTCGTCTAAGTCAGGAGGTTTTGCAAATACTATATCTTATCGTTTAAAAGCCACAGAAAATCGTGCAGGAATTAAGAGCTACAGTGTAGTAGCTTGTATTCAGTTCTAGTTAATCACTGTTAACTCACAAGTGACAACAGAGTAAAACAATTGCTGCACGTTGCGTAACAGGACTAGGAATATCCGTCGGTAATGTAAACTCGTTTATGTTGACAGAAGGGTTAGATTAACTACAAATACAAGGGATTATGTGAACCATTGAAAGGAGCATTAAACCAGAACAATTTGTTCTCCCAATTGAGACTGTTAGGTGCTATAAAACCAATTAACCACACGATCTCCATTTGTGGCAGTAAATTGAAGGTCAAACTCCTGTTTGGTAAATGATGTGGATTACTGATTAGCTTTAACGAGAAGGTAGTTCTAGTCTCAACTTCAATTCGAAACAGCCAGGCTGAATAATTTGTCCAGTTTTAAAAGCTATGGACAAAATATGATTTTCGATTTGACTGTCATAGTTGCGATTCGATGTCAAAATTATCCTTCTTGCAAATTACATTCACCTTCTTTACTGGTAAAGTTAAAAAAATATTTCAAAAACCCCAATCTTTCTAGCATTCCGGTGCATTTAATGAGGACTTTTGAAAAACGTGTACGGCCATTTCACACGCAATTTGGGAACTCAATCTCTTGTCTGTTGTAGAAAAACAAACTGTACTCTAGCAAACTTGTAACGGCCTGCCTCTGAGTTGTTGATAGCCTTGATGGCAGGTTAGGACTCATTTATTATGAGCAAATTTTTCAAATCACTACTTGAATTTTCGCCGCCAAATCCAGTGCTCATAAATTTGAAGGCATCGTTGTATATTTCTGTCCTAGATTTCTAATATATCGAAGGAGTGATCTGATGTTAAAAAGCAATTCAACAAAAAACTCTAATTCATGTTTTTAATGACATTGCTAGTATTCGCTAAGGCTAACAAGGGGTGTCGTGCTTTTCTTTTGTTCAACACAGGTGGTACGATATCGACCGCAATGTTTTTCTACCTACTTTAACCTGTCTAAACAGTTAGTATGTCGAGTCACTCCTGATTTCAAATTGAACATCACTCACAAGCAGAATTATCAGCTAGCATCTTTCGAAAACAATGACTAAACTCGAGTTTTAATCTTGTTAGAACTCGTCGGTAGTGTATATGTTTGTCACAGTTGGGATGAGAACTCCCATCAGGCTTTTATGAGGCAACCTTGCTGACCAACACACCAATGAACTCACACTAGGTAAGACCGAATTATCAGACCTGAACGCTCAACGATTTTCGTCTGAGTACTGATCACTTTGGTCGATCATCTCAATAGGAAGTAATTTGTCACTATGATTAAGACTTTCTAGACAGGTCGAAATGTTCGATCTCACGGAACCTGCTAGTTAGACTGAAAAATCCTGCTGAATTCAAAGGCTGCGATCAAATATAAATGAAGTTCGGCCTGAAATTAACACACTCCCCGGCTGCTCACCGGCAAATCACTTTTAATTAACGTGAACTAAAAAAAGCTTTTAATCGTACGTCCATTTTGGTATTTAGCTCGTCCAACTATAGTTAGTCACCTCAGTGAATGCGGTTCGCGCAAACTGACTTGATAAACTTTGAATGGGAAATCCGCTCAAGTTCATCATTTGATGCAAACTAGATACGAACTGTACTGGTTTTTGAACAATTCTGGTCATCTTGGAAAGAATGCATCTTTGTTTGTACATCATGTGCGACCGGTGCTGAATTCCACATAGACACCTAAGTTTATGGGAAGTTATTCTCGAAATATTTTGTACTCTGTCGATAGACAAACACTTAAACTGATGGGTATGTCTGCAGAACCAAAATAATCAAGTCGGTAAAATTAAAACCACATTAACTGTTCCCTAAATTATGCATGATAATAAATGCATATCAGTGAATAATAAATAACAAACGCAGTAATAAGAAAGTCTTTCTGTCCGGAAGGAAGTGATTTAAATTTGTTAAATCCCACTGCCTCTTTAAAGTGGGGGAGCCTTTAATCAAGTGTCACATGACTAACTGAAACATTCACGTCTTGTTTACGTTGATTTGGACACGTCAGTAAACTGCGCGGAATCGACGACATTAGGTTTTTATAATTTGTCAGAATACTTTGACTAATTTGATAATTTTTAATGATGTCTCCGTGATTAAGTTTGCAATGAACCTGTCAAATATGTCAGACAGTCGTTTAACAAAAACAGCAATACCTTAAAGATCCACATGAAATCTTATACATCAGCATATGCGAGCTAGTAATCAAAGCAATGTTTTAAACAGTAATCCCTGAAATGATTTGAAAAAAGGTGAATCAAAAATTCAAAGAAGACATTTCCCATCTTTCTCATCAGACATTACTGTCAGTCTGTTTGTGTTACACAGACTTGACTGAAGAATTCAAAGTTAGTGTATTTTGTCTGGACAGTTCAACGACGTTCTGAATGTTTTGTGATGTTCTTATCGCGATTGGTAAATATGTTCACGGAACATCAAAGTCTTACAAAAACACATGTCAGATGCTACATGAAAAAAAATCCAGGGTTAAAGTCACGTTGATAACGAAAATGCGAATGACAAAAATTTACCATCAAGCCAAAGTAGGATAGAATGTGAAGTAAACTGAGGATGATGGAATTGAAGCAAGAGTGCATCATTCGGGATACAGAAAAGAAACAGAACCGTGTAGTAAAATCCCTGAACACAAGCATCAGTTCGTACGTCTCCAAATAACATCGTTTGACCAAACGGTATTGACTGACATACGACCAACACGCACCCGTAAGAAACTTTTCGAATACAAGCAGCCCTCAGTGAACTCTACTGAATATAACTGTAACACATGGTGATATTTCTGAGTCATAACAATTTCGGAATAAAAACAGATTTCGTGTATAAAAACGGTCGGTAATCTCTGTTTGTTTACTTTAATGAATTTTTTTCTGGCTCATTTTGCAAGTAGTCATTCAATTTTACCTTACCTTTCATTTGAGCTCCACATTCATCTGAGACAATATTACATAATTTAACCACTGAGCCCTAAAAGTCATTGACGTCTCCAATAAATCGGTCATCGGTTTGCTGTATTCATCGACTAGAGAAGAACTGTAGCGTGCTGTGTATAGTAAATGACCTGAAAAGAGCGAAATATAAGCGTACAATATATCACACGTTTTCTCAAGATAAGATGACGCATGTCCACACGCGACGAAAGTTCTAAATGTCATGAAATTTTAGTTTAAATCTATATGAGTGTCATAGAATCGAATAGGAAACTTTCCAATAACACTAACCAAACTGAATGCGATCATCTCGATTCCTTAATGTTTGCTAAAGTCAATGAGGGTTGGACTGAGTCAGTATTTCCAGTTGAACATCATCCACAACTGATCGCAGCTGTCGCATTCCCATAAACTTTCCAGTCGGCGGCCTCTTTCGAAAACATGCATTAGATTTGAGTCTTGCCCCCAGTAGAGTTTGTCAGTAGTACATATCCTTGCCACGATCGACAAAAGAACTCCGGCCGCGATGTTCATGAGGCAACCATGGTTACCACTGCACCATTGACCTCATATTAGGCACGATTGAATTATCCTATGTGAACGTCCAACGACTTTCGTTTGTGAGTAATGATCAGATTGCCCGATCGTCTCGATAGGAGACACAGTTACTGTCTGTGAACTCCAATCGGTAACCCCGCGATTAGGACTTCCTAGATAGGTCGAAATATCCGATCTCACTAAATCTGCTAGGCGATATTTTGTTCGGGTTTTTTGATCAACGGTGATGCAGCTGGGACAGCTGACTGGGTGATTTCTCTCTGTTCAATGTCCGACTGTTAGCTCAGATAATGGTGACCATGACAGGAACCAAAGTCGGCTGTTGAACGATTTAACTTGATCTAGTAGGGAGCACTGAAAGTTCATTCTAACTTGCTGTTGTGAGCTGGATGAGCCACAACTGTTACATCGGTTTTGCTCCCACCAGACCGAATGAAACGATCAGGTTTCTCTGGGTAAATGTAAGACAAAATTGGTTCAGTTTACTGTTTCTATCAGTAGAGTAAACCAACAGAAAAGAGTCGTGGACTGAAATCTGTTCTCTCGCATTCGGCTTAGTAACTGGAATGCCAGTGAGATAAGTGTGCGATGTGGTTGTATTGGCTCTTCGAAATCTTGGCGATTCGGTGAATAAGATTATGTTTTAAGGTAACTGTTACATGAAGAAAATCAACCTATAAGTTTCTGCAACCTGTTGAGTCGACTGAACAATCTTTTGGAGATTGACAACGAACTTACTGACGCGGCTATTATCATTTAAAGTGCAGGCTACAATAAATATGTTGCTAATTTATCGAGCCGCATTGGTGGGACATTTAGTTTTAATTCTTTTGCATCACATGTTAGTGAAAATATGTACTTTGGTGTACTAGCCTTATCGTAGGTTCGTTTGATAAATAAAATCTTTCAAGTTTTCTTTGTTTCTTACTTAACTTAAGGATATACGTAGCCCAGATGGAAACTCAGTCCACGGATGTGGTTAGTTTGATTAATCTTGAAAATCTATGAATAGTATATCTCAGTCCATGATGACAACTATGTGTTCAACACAATATCGACGAAAAATTTCGACTTCATGTAGTGTGGTCAACAGGTAAGATATCCTTACCAAATTTCGTACGAATGAAGTCAAACAGCTTGGGCATCGTGTTTAACATGTTACTGATAAATGGATTGAGAATACCATAACGTTATGAGCAAGTTGTAATACCCTACGTTTCAACCACCTCGGGTGGCCTTCCTCAGGAGTGTTGTCAATAGGTCAATAGGTCTTCCAGCTTCCCAAAAAGATATCTGCTGGCATTCATCGTACTGTTGCAACGCTTGTGGTTAACTTGTGAAATTCCGCATTAAAACTATGGTGCACAATACAGGTAGGTCTTAGAACCAGCCAACTCACGTTGATAGTTGATATATTGATTTGTTTGTTGTCCTATGCAATAAAGTCGTATAAGGAATCTACTGTCAAAAACGGTGGTACATTTGTAGATCAGGTATTCAAAACAATAGATAAACTGATTTGATTTTTGACGGAAAGAAAAAGAACAGTTTTGCCAAACCTTGCTCTAAAGTCTCCGGCATTCATCGCGGTAAGGTTGTTAAGGTAAAATATGTATAATAACGCGCGGAGTTCAGTTAAGAGTAATAATGATGCATACGAGCGTTGACAGTCCAGTATTACTGTGTTCGATGCATTAGGCAACTGATGTTTGTAAACTCATGAGCTGTTGTGTGTTTCTGAAGAAATGCAATGAACCATTTGTTAAGCTGTGCATCTCCAAACTAAGCTAAGAAGAAGAATCGCGCAAGAGCGGTCGATCCAATATGGAGGACTATCACTGCCTGTGATATTGTGCAGACCTGTAGGTTGAACTGAACGTTAACTATCTGAAGTGAAAAAGATTCGCTGTTAGATGAACGGATCTGTATTGTTCCAGATCACAACTTCGCTATCAGACCCCTCTGCCTTTCAAATTTCTCTGAACATGTATTACTGACAAGTGTTTCGGCAGATCTGATAACTTAGAGCTGATCCAATCGTAGAAATTCGAACTTCGGCTGGATAAGAACTAGCAACAGACTCCGAAAAACTACTGAGCAGTAATGCAACTTCAACACTCACGGGTGTCGCTGGTAGGTTCCATCGTGAACTGACTGATAACTCCCGCCTGGGCCGTCACCTTCCTGGATCACTTAGTGGATTTCATGATGAAATGGGTTGGGTAGGTAACTGAATACCAGTGGAAACTTTCTGAGCCCCTAGCTTAGATTCGTTAGATACTTACTTCGTTTATGTATGATGTTTCTGTCCTTGATTTGAATCGAGTTTAAGTCTAGACAGTTTACAGTTCGGCCTCTTCTAAATCCACCTGAACTTTTTCTTCACTTTCTTGTCGATGCTCCCATAATCCGAATCAATAAAACACCCCAACTGTTACGTCTGGTTGTCGTGTCTGATTCACTTTTTGTCTCAGCTGCCTTGGGTTGAGATTCAAGTAGTACGACTGAGCACGCGATAAGAGGAATCGCTAAACACTACTCTGGAGAAATCTACTAGGTACCGTGGCAGTCTGGCTTCATCTAAATTTTATTGTCAACTAGAGCCCATTATAGGATTCATGAGAAAGAACAGTTGTTCTTCTTTCTTCTGATTACCCATTCCGATTGCCTTGAGAGTATATATATACGAGGTACTTCCGGCAAAAGTCCATCAGCTTCACAACTTGGTAGGTTAACCCAAATCTTGGCGATAAAATGGCATTAGAAAACCACGTCCTTTTGACCAATCACTTTGCGTAAATTTCCGGACGAGTATGCCGACAAATCAAAGTCATCGTCTCTCCGGTTCCTTCCTTACTGTCATGGAGTCATGATCATAAAATAGCGCACCCTTCAGGCATCTCCATCTACAATTTATTTTCAAACACGCGACTATTTCCATGACATCTTCAAGCAGTATTAGGTACATACATGCAAATTTTACAAAGCACATTTGTGGTCTACCTTCAAAGGAGCATTTTTTAGAAGTATGATAAATGTCAGTCAACAGAAAATAGTTGTTTTTAACATCACGCTCATTAGTTATCAAATCTGTACATCTATGATCTAACAAGTGGTGCTGTTTAAAGTCCAATTAGTATAGATTGACTCCAATGATCAACGTCACAGCAATGTATAATTGCATTGATTTCTAGTGTCGATACAACATTTCTCTCCTAATTGCTCCACCAACAAGGCTGCCTCTCAGTGAAAGGGACGGAATCACCAAGCTACGTTTCAGATTATATATACAACAGTTACGTATGACTATGTAGGTTTATCGAAATCAAGAAAGAATATAACTGCATCATTCAAAGCGTTACAGAATATCCAGGCCTCTATGAGCTAGTCACTCAATAGAGTACATCAAGAGAGCAGAGATAATATCCTCTACAAACAGAATAGACGAGGAACTGGAGACAATCGCCAACGTGTTGTAGGAAAATGGCTACCATGATCGTTTCAAAACCTGGAACATAATTGTGACTGAGCTACGGAGTCCGACCACCGCGTTGGAGAAAAAAGCTGTTTTGATACGGCTCTCTTTTAAGAGTGATATTGCAACAGAAATACTCAACCGTCGACTGTACCAGATATTTTGGTGCACATTTTCGGCGGCAACGCCACATAGTTGGTCCACCACTTCTCACCCGGTGATTATGAGCCTGAAAAACAGAATCCATGTCCTCGACCAATCCATGGTTGTGTAGTCATTTTTTCTGCTGTTGTGCAGCAGAATATGTAGGTCGCACGACGAGGCATTTTCTAAAACTTATCAAAGAACATCACTTAGCGTGGCTCAGGACAGGCTCAACGAAATCTATCAACAGTGTAGTCGTCCCACATTTGACAGACACTGATCACCAGGTTGACCCCACTTAGGCGTTTCGTATTATCTACAAAGCCTCAGTCAGCCATCTCAGATTGGTCAGACGACGGATGCTGGCTACTGCTGAGTCGATCGCCATTCGACTACTTAGTCCGATTTTGCGCAAGCCTTGCAGTTTCCGTGGCCAAAGGTCACGCCATCAGTCTACATACTCATCCAAATTCCAACCCTGTGACGTAATCCTGGGTGGAACTCCAAACCACCCATCATTAACATTGATGAATTGCTGTGTGACTAACTAGCCTGTAGAGGCGTTGATATTTTTTAGCGCTCTACATGATCCAATTACATTTTTTAAATCTCCGTCTTGTTTACATACTGTTTTAATTTCGTTGAACCTGTGTAACTGTATTGACCTGATGATGAGTTATCGGAAACAGTTGTTCGCCATGACTTTTCTTCTATGATTTAATGGAAAGTTTCGCGAGAAGTCACATACGACACAAAGGTAGCACTGGTGTCAACACTTCCGACAACCGTACAGTTCCCACCTAACTCATTCTAAATTACTGAACATATAGGCTTAAAAGTATAAAATCGTGAAGAATGTGCCTCAGAAGGGACGTAAGTAGTTTTGTAAGTATTCTGTATGGTCCATCTATGTTACGCTCCTGCACGTTCATGCACACACACACACACACATGCAATCGCTCGCTCACGTGAGCCGTCCCGTTTCACACCTGCCGGTTGTAAAGGTCCCGTGCGCCCAGACCTGCATTGTCCCCTTCTCAGCGGCTTGTTATTGGTTTATCTATCTGATCGTTGTAAACCCTAATCACTGTTACACGCAATTCACTTTCATGCTGGTTCAGCCAGGCTACACAAGGTTCCTCATGCACCCCTTCAGTTCTCACTTCAGTGCGTAGTGCAAACATAACATATTCCATGTGAACACGGTCGTAAATGTTTATAAGTCTGTATTGTCTTCAAAGTCCTTCGCGCACATAGGTCTGGTGGTATTTCTTAGTGCCTACAAACAAGGAAAATCCACGTGTTAACGGACTTCATGTACAAACTAATTTACACGCATTTAGTATTTCAACTCCTTCAGTTCATGTCGCTTTTTGTTATGTGCAAACCGGTCGATCTGGATACTTGTTCGCTGCACCCAAAAAGATTGCATAAGATCTGACCTCCTTGGTGCTGTTTCCCTGACTTCCTACCGATTTACTAGTCAACGGCTACGAATTTCGTCTCAAGAAAATGTGACGTATACAGTAGTGGGTGAGAATTCGTCGGTTGTGGAGAAATGCTAGATTAATCTGTGTTCCACGTGGACAGCACAATGAAACATGGTAAACACACAAGTTAAGACAGTATTGGCCACACCGAAGGAATGTGCAGGATGACAATTAGGGTTAGGATATCTCAAGCCTGAACGGAAATAATGTCTTGCTACCAAGTGAGGTAACCTCAGACGAAATAGAAGTTAAAACTGTTATGACTATATCCTGAATGAAAATGTTAGGGGAAAACATCACCATTATTGGCTTGAATCGATGACTTACTGCTCCTTAAATGTGGCAATATGACATTGTAGAAATATATCGATATAAAATGCTGGTGGATAATGAATTGAAATGATCCAAAAGTACGAATCGATAAATCCAGATGAGATGTTTAGGTCACAATGACAAATAAGTCAGCGGCCGAACATTGAAAAGTACTCATTACCAAAGTGTCTGCATTTAGACTATGAGACGAAGAATGTTACACATGAAAACAAAGTGTAATAGTAGATCGAAACAAAAGACAATTAGAAACGACGAAGGACTTTCGACTAACGAAGGTAACTGATACAAATTATGCCGGATAGATATCTATAGGTGAATGAAAATTAACGACAACCGCAACAAATAGAAGGGACTAAACCCACAAAGCCTGAACCATCTAGTGGCGGTCAACCACGCAGGGCACAGTTGGAGATCAAAATTCCCTCCGACTAATCCGTCTCGATTCTTTTCGTGACTCTGCGTGACCAATCGTTTGTTGTTATTCTCACGACGCACAATTCAAGTATAAGTTCACGAGCTGTCCTCTCCTAATCACCGATGTCCACCTATCTGCCCACACACCCGCTGCTACCCGTCAATCGTTCAACCTTACATTCCAGTGAACTTCGCCGCAGAAATGGCCGCCATCAAAAACGGACATGTGTTAATCAGCCCGTCCAAAGGGCTCTGCATCCATGCCTGTCGTTTGCCTGTGCTTGATGTTGTCGTGTATTTCAGCACTTGACGGCCAGTCGCAGCCAAACGTTAACCTTTACCCAGGAAACGCAAAAAATCGAGGATTACATATTCTAAATGAACATACCATTCGAAAAAAACTTTGTACAGCGAGATGAAACTGTTCCGATGCCTGGTGGTCTAAAATATAAGTGATATTTCAACGTATGACAGAAGAATCCAAAATCAAAAAAAATCACATGGAAATGTTAGAAACCAGCCACAGTCAGCATTGATTCAAACGTACTACTGTTTCCAGTTAGTAAGTATATCAACAATATGAAGACAGAGATTATGCAGCGAATGAACTAAGTACAAAACAGAAGAATGACATCCAGTTCTGGGTCGTGCAGTCGAACGGCTCAGTCTAACCAAGACTCAGAAAAGATTCGAATTAAAAGGGGAGTTATGTGAAATATAAATTTCAATTAAACAAATCTCCATCGTCGAAGTAAATGTAGCTTTTCATCCAGCTCAATCACTTTCAGTTGGCTGAATAATAACATAACACCAATAGGACTCCGGAGGTTGCAGTCGGAGCATTCAACGAGCGTTTGTGCCAAAAACTAGTACAATAATAAACCAACAAAATGTATCAAACGCTGATCATTCAGTTCTGTCCCTCTGATTTTTTTCCTTCAACTGACTTGATGTTTCCGAGTTTTAGTTCACAACCAGTCAACAAACCTGACTACCTTCAATTTCTGAATTCCTCGAAGGGTGTCTTCTTAGGATCGACAGTTTCAGTCATCACCAACAGTCGTTCAGACTATTCAGACAATGTCAATCACTGTTTGTAGACAGCGATACATATACTGGCTCCTTTGGACACCAGAATGCGCATACACAGTGTCTGTTTCCCTAATGCATTCATATGTGCGTAATCGCAAACTGAAGACTACATTATTACTAATGTGGTAGTAGTATTTGTGGTAGTCTGACGAACTATTAGCCCAAACATGTGCATTGCGCAGAAAACTAAATGAACTATTCCCTACAACCTAGTTGTCAGCATATCTAGTGGGAAGACAGCTGAACACACTGTCGTTTCCCCTCGGAGTTTTCACAAAACAGTGTTGAATTGAAGGCCTAATGTTTCGGTTGGATTCATGTATTCTGCGCACCAATCACATTACCGCAAATTTACACACCTATGATTGTCGATCCATCTATGCGTTATTGGTGTGCGTCTGCTTTGTGCCATGACGTCGACGAGGCAACACGTCTTGTATGTGCTGTACACAAAACAGATGAAGTAATTAGTCCATAACCATATTTCACTGTTAAAATTTACCCAGTACGTAGATCGGGTGCGGACGTTAACAGTGTAGGAACAGGAGTCGAAATAACTTACTTCATTACGTTGGAACTCGATCTCTTCAATTACAGCCTTAATTAATAAAAATGGTAAAGCATAATAACCAAACTGTACAATTTGACCGACGCCGATTATGAAATTGTCCGTGATTTACGCAACTGTCCGATCTGTCTAACAGATCTAATCAAAATCTAGTGTACGTTTGTCGATTCGATTCTACTGTTCTCTAGTTTCTGATTTATGAATTTTGCATCAGATTGTTGTAAAACTATTCAACCATATTTCCGTTTTCACAAACAGAATTGCATTTGTACATTACCATTCAAGATTAACGAGCTTCTAGTCTATTAGCTCAGTAGCAACCCCTCACATCGACTTATTCCTGCTAACTACCCAAGGATTACTTTGAGTAACAGTCGAATGCAATTGCTCCATGTGTATGTTGCCTATACCAAAATCAGACAACTATGTCTGGCGTGTAGCTTTACTCGCCATTCCACATCACTAATTCAGTCGATTTTCCAACACACACTTGCTCTCCGCTCGATATGCTACTCACCCCTTCCCTCATCTTCTTTTCGGGATCGTTGTGGGAGGATTTCACACAATTACTGTAACAACGTTGTTCGTGTCATTTAGCAATAGGATTTCCTGTGAATAATTCACAGGTTCTACGGTTTCGTATTATTTTTGGACGACGGAGATTTGTTCAATTGAAATTTATATTTCACATAACTCCCCTTTTAATTCGAATCTTTTCTGAGTCTTGGTTAGATTGAGCCGTTCGACTGCACGACCCAGAACTGAATGTCATTCTTCTATTTTGTACTTAGTTCATTCGCTGCATAATCTCTGTCTTCATATTGTTGATATACTTACTAACTGGAAACAGTAGTACGTTTGAATCAATGCTGACTGTGGCTGGTTTCTAACATTTCCATGTGATTTTTTTTGATTTTGGATTCTTCTGTCATACGTTGAAATATCACTTATATTTTAGACCACCAGGCATCGGAACAGTTTCATCTCGCTGTACAAAGTTTTTTTCGAATGGTATGTTCATTTAGAATATGTAATCCTCGATTTTTTGCGTTTCCTGGGTAAAGGTTAACGTTTGGCTGCGACTGGCCGTCAAGTGCTGAAATACACGACAACATCAAGCACAGGCAAACGACAGGCATGGATGCAGAGCCCTTTGGACGGGCTGATTAACACATGTCCGTTTTTGATGGCGGCCATTTCTGCGGCGAAGTTCACTGGAATGTAAGGTTGAACGATTGACGGGTAGCAGCGGGTGTGTGGGCAGATAGGTGGACATCGGTGATTAGGAGAGGACAGCTCGTGAACTTATACTTGAATTGTGCGTCGTGAGAATAACATCATCATCATCATCATCATCATCATC
>LUCH01000411.1:171475-218302 GCA_013368495.1 Paragonimus heterotremus
TTTTGTACTTAGTTCATTCGCTGCATAATCTCTGTCTTCATATTGTTGATATACTTACTAACTGAAAACAGTAGTACGTTTGAATCAATGCTGACTGTGGCTGGTTTCAAACGTACAGGTGCTTTTCTGTGATGATCGGTAATGAGTGTTCTGCGCTTGCTGTTCCAAAAATCTTACCTCTCGTTAGGTGGGTATTTTCATTTGGAAAGCCTGTCAGTTGTCTTCTGCCAGATTGTTTTGGTTAATGGTAATTTTTGCTGTTGGGAAACTTCTCTTTTGCGGGATTTTTCTTCAACAAATCCTACCATGTTCATTTAACTTCCGTGTTGTTTTCATCATTTATTATGAAACTGGTTTTATGCTTGCGATGAAATATTTGGGTGCTTTAATTCCAGCTGTCAAAAAATTCGAAGTGGAACCTTTCTTTTAATCTTTTAATAGATGGGGAAGCATTATGTCTGGACTTCGGATTATGAAATGGCCTCCAGTTGATTGACCTTAGGTTACTTCTGAGTTTCACCAACCTTGCCGATTTCTTATTGTCTTTGAAGCTGGTGGTTCGAAATGTTGTGAAACTGACTATTCGTGACGCTCTAGGTGTCAGTAGATGATGCTTTATATAAAGTATCCAAGTTAGTTAATCACCTGATATGACCCTGGTGCGGGCGATGTGGCAGCCGTTGTCCAGTCGTAATAGTCTTTGTGATGTGCAGGCCTGTGCCGTTGTCTTTGTGCTTACGAATAGAGGCATTGGAACATTTTGTGTAGAATAATTAAACTAACTTCGAAAAATCTGTACCTCGGCTGAAAGGGAAACCGTGAGGGAAATATTGTATTCATATGTGATAGGTGCTTTACAAAATGAGTAAATAAGTCAAGCCGGAAGCTCACAAATTTTACAGTTGAACCCAGTTGCCCACCCAGTGTTCTGTCGTATGAAATCAGCCAAATTAGCCACAGCGTTGACTGCCATGACAGAAATCCTTTAACCATTTATACTGAAATCCACCAACCTCAGTGTACCATTTTCGCTATAGTGAGCTGTACCAAAGTAAGCGCCTTGAAGAACTCTCAACTATGCCTTTCAGAGAAAAGTGGGATAAAAAAGGCGTCCGATTGACTGCAACCGACATGGAGAAGGTTCCTCGCGTCTTCTATGGTGCTCCGTCCATCGTGCTAAAAGCGATCAAGTGGCGCATCCTGTCTTTAGTCGTCACGATCGCAGTTTGATTTCGTCACTAGAATATGTGTGTTCACAAATTGTTCGTTCACACCTTTGAATTATCATTCCCGAGCATCCAACCCATCCCGATTGACACTGATTTTCTAAAACCTTCCTCGGTTGTGAGCGCAGTTACAAGGAAGTCGTGTTTGTTTAATTCGGTCGCCTTGATGACAAAAATTCTTCCGTTGCTATTTAATCCGACATATAACCTTACTAGCCTAAGATGATAATTTGCCGAAACCATTTCTGCTATTTGAAAAACGATTTTCATGGTTTCTTCGGGAATTTGTAACTGTTGGAAGCCTATTTAAGATCAGTTACGGATTTCGGTTTTAAAAGTGGTGGCTGAGATGTCTAATCATGACGGGATCTAACAAAGTCGAAACTCGAGCCCATCACTTCTATCCGAAAGGTGTTGAATGAAATACCTATGAATGTCAAAGCTGTGATCACTTATGAATGTCTGAATCTAAACTTTGGCTATCATGAGAAATACACTGTACTAAAGTGAACTCACTAGTAAGATATGATAATTCAAAATCAAGTCATTTTCTGCCAACGGAAACCTAAGGTAAGCACTCAGACCACGGCAGATGATACGCTAACAAATACACAAATGTTGAGCCAATCGCAATTACACTTCTATTTCCCACTGTCCTAAACCTGATCCGTTTTGGTTGCCTCAGTTGCAAAGGTTGTAAGCCATATTTTCCACAGGAATTAATTCTAAAGCTTTACAGACGGAACTGATAAATTGGCAACTTAAGAGCAGTTTCATCGGGTGAAATTGTACAGATTTTTCCATTCTTTGCACCTCATTGGAAAGCACTTGTGTTTTTAATCTTCGGAGAGCAATTGTCCATACAATTTTATTCGAACCCGATGATATGGTTGTATATCAGATCACGTGAGTCATGGCCTAGACGCCGAATTCATTTATGTCCAGGGCAGCCCAGCTATGATTGCTTTCGTTCAGGGCCTGAACACATGGCACATAAAATTAGACATAAAGTACTTTCGAGTGATTTTTCGTCTGTCTTGTCAGCCACACGTAAGTTTACAGGCACACGCACGTGTGCGCAAACAAATAAGCGATAGTACATTTATTGATTCACCGAACTTGATTTCAATGGTTCAGACTACTTGTTTTCACTCTAAAAAACACATTTCAACGAAATGGTGCAAACATGATGCGGTCGTTTGAACTGGACAAATGTGAATTCTGTTCGGTCGTCCTTTTCACAGCTTTGTCATCTGAACTTGTCTAACCGCATGTTTTCGGGTCAATCTGTCTGACCACAACTCTGTCTATCTCTGGGTCTGTCTGTCTATCCGTTTTCTGTGGATAAGGGCTTCTTGACCAGACGGCGGTCAATAAATGAAGCAAAGCACGCAAACGAAATGCTATCGATTGGACACATGTTTCGAGCGCTAATTAGCAACAAGCGGTAGGATATACACAGCAGGTTGAACTTAAGTGAAATTTTCTAGAATAAAAATCCACATCAACGAATGCATTACGAGACAGGGGACTTTTGCAACCTATATCAGCAAATCACTCCAGATACACCCGTCCAGTTTGTCAGTGCTGTAAATCAGTGGGCAGGAAAGTAATTTTGATCATAGTTAGCTTGGTCTTTTACTGAAATGCATCTGGCAAGCGCTTGTTTTATGCACTGCCATTCGATCTCAGAAACACGCGGAGAATGCTGCACGAAAAACGGGCTGAGTAAAACAGGATAAATACATTAATGGCTGTGATTAGTGTTTGTGTCCTTTGGTATTTGACTACTTCGTCATCTCCAGCCAGTTTTCGGTGTAATTTCTAGGGTTAACTAACAGATTCGTTTTCTCCGGAAGAACGGGGGATATTCTGTTTCGTAACACCTCTATAGGCGATCCCCACCGGGCGAAAATGACCACTGAATGCACTGACGTGAACAACAAAAATTACTAATTTACAGAGGAAGTGCAGATTGAAGTGCGGTTAGAAATGACCTTAGATATTAGGTTGTCAATTAAACTACTTCGCAAGTAGTATCAACAAAATTGCACAACTTTAAGTAACATCGAAAAGATTTGCAAGCCATGGTTTAGGCAAATAACAGAGCACCAAACCCTGAGCGCATTGGCGAGGTGTTAAAAGGAGTCGTTTAATCATCAAGGTAGTACTTTACGTTGGGTTCATAAAAAACAGTAGGGTGGTATCTGTTCACTGGTTCATAACAGACTCACAATTTGTGTACATTCGGATGGATGTCCCCTTGGTACGATGGAATGTAGAGAGTTCTTGCGTTGATGGATCGATGAAGCACTGGACTTCTGAAAACACTATTCAGTTCGTCGTGAGCGAACTAAGACACGACGAGCATACAAGAAGACAAGATATACGGAACAACTCAAGCTACATGAAGCAGACGCGCAAACATTCCAATAGACATATCATCCGCCGGAAAGTGCGTGGGAACACAGTCAACTGATGTAATCGCCAATAATATCAACTCTCAGGTAAGAAGCACATGAAATCAGCCTTCAAATCATGTCTTAGCACATACCACTCCGTCGAGTTCACTGCAGGTCATAAAGTTCATAACATTACGACGCTGATGACACAAAGAAACAATCCCACTAACAAATCTCCATTACAATGCGCCTGACACCGGGAAACAAAGAAATGTTTTCTTCGGGTGAATGCAACAATCACGTTTGGAGCGATACAGCGACCTCATCGGGTGTCATTCGGACTCAAGACATCGGTACAATCAATGAGAATGGCGACCGTAAGCATAATCGGTGATCTACCCGCAAGCTCGTTATCACAGAAACCTGACTCCATCTGCACACGAACAATCTCACGATCTGGACTCACTCACGTAGCAGTCATCAGCATCAGCCAGATTGTGTGATTATGTATTGATATGACGTTTTCAGTATGCTTGCCACACAGGTGATGCACCAAACCGAAGGTAACACGCATCATGGACTGGTCAGGATCAGCCAGTCTATTCATGATTACAAAACCGTCTTTTGTAGTTCAGCTAGATGATAGCACAAACTGGATGGTAGCCAATCGCAGAATTCAAAAGCAATTCGAAACGAGAAGAGCCTTCCAACATACAGTCGTCCTTCATCCAAAGGACATTCTCACATCCACTCTCTCTAATGGTATGTGGCAACAGATCAAAATGAGTATTAGTCACTCAGATGATCCAGGTCTAGTACTAGGTACGACCGGTCTGGTTCGACAACAACGAATCACTTATGGCGAGTTCGGAGTCAGAAAAGAAAGAGATATTTGCCATTCCCACAAAGCATCCAAGTAATCTAGGCAGCGAACCAAATTCCGGAGCACTCGCTGTCAGCTCATTGAACGGGTTTGGGAAATCGAGTACGATTGACGGAGAGCCAAAGCAAGTTTATGCTAGACTGCGCTGACTGTCGAGGACGCGAAGAATCTTATGATTTGCTTAAAACCAATTGTTATCCATCGGTCCAGTGAACTAAAACGCTGTTGAATAGGACTGTGATGCTTCGTGTTTACGACCAGAAACTATCATGATAGTTCGACACAAGATCTCTGACCACCTTCTGCATCGGCGTCCCTTCGTCGACTCAGTGACTGTGACTATATGCCTGTTGCAATATGCCAGTAAGAAGTCACTTTCTTGTCACCGTGGACCAGGTAGAGATGCAGAGGATTATGGACAGCTGCGAAGGAGATAGGCGGTGTGAGAAGATGGGTTGCCTGAGAAACTTTCCAAACACGGTGACCTGATTGTGACGGTCTCATCCTCTCTAGTTAGTTCCGTCCATCTGAGAGTAGAAAACAGTCACACACCGATCAAAGAAAATCCACATGGTACCTTTGTTTAAGCGTGAGAGGATCAATCAGTTTATTGAAAATTACGGAGGCATCAATGTTGAACTATACTAGTAGACGTCATGCAAGAAACTTGTTCAAATGAACTTGCAGCCACGTTTCGGGGACCCATGTTTCTAAGCAACGATATGGATTGCGGATGAATCACAGCACGATTCACATTGTGTGTGCATGTGTGTCACCAGACGAATTCGTGGAATATATCACTCCATACCCCGTTTGTTGATTCATCAAGATGTTTGTCTTCGTCAGATGTGAGACAGGCAATGTAAATTTGGATGTTCAGGTATGTTTGGCAATCCGATTAAAATGTTGCATGAATATATCAATGGGACGTTGCAATTGTGTGGATCGACTTCTAACGATTTTGATACTAATAACCATGTTTACTTCACACTTGGGCGCCATATTAACACCCGTTTTTCAGAATTCAAAGAACGATATTCAACCCGAATGCTACAGAGCTGATGCTTCTAGCCTATAGGATAATCCTCTCATATTGTTGTTTACAGATGGCAATGCGATATTTGTGCATAGTGATGACGAACCGTTGGTACTTGTTGTGGTATTGGAGTTTGTGGCTATAAAATTGAGACTTCTTGTCTTGAGTGCCATAATATTTTTCTTTTTCCGTCTCGTTTGGAGGAAGCACTAACTTCACCTTTGAAACCTGTCTTTGCTGATATTGTGAATGTCTGCTATGTGGTTTGCTATTCGTTTATGGATCTATCCATGGACCGTCAATCGCGATATTTTGTAGCCGGAATTGTGGATGTAACTCTTGATGGACTGAATGGTTCGAACACGTTGATCGGTAACACATTCACAACATTGTTAACTGAGACACCGTGGATGTGTTAGGTGTGTGTTGGTTCATATTCACCATACATTTTCCTTTCGTACCAACCAACGAACGCCGTCATTTGGTGAATCACTTGCTCTCCCTTTCAGAACTTTTGATCATGTGACTCGTTTTCTATTCTTTTCGCCAGCTTTATTCCTGAATTGCCACTCAAATATTTTGTTCAGGTCCTCATTTAACATTTCCTAGAAAGCATCGATACAGATTCCTATTTCATAATGTTCTTGTTTATTTTTGATATCTTTCTTCATAACTTAGATCCTACCACTGTATTCTCTGAGTTTTGTTTCCAAGGGACAAGATTCTCACTATCATTTTAACAGACCATCCGATTAATCAGCTTTGGTTGGGTGGACCACGAAAGCCTTCATTCACCCGCCTCTCGGTCCTATTTATTTAAATCTATACCAAACATGGTGTGTGTGTTTAGTGAACAGTCAGTAGTTCAACCCAAGCCATTCTTGATGGCATTTATGTATAGATGTGCTTCAATTTCGGCTACTGTGTCAGGCCATTCCGGAAACAGAATCCACAAGTAATGTTGCCTGTTATGATGTTCCCAAAGCTGGGCTCGCTGACTGTCTTGCTGACAGCTGTTTGAGGTCAATGTGAATGTTGGATCTGTTAAAGTTAGTCTGGTACGTTTGTTGTCTCTTGTCTGGTATGATGCGGAACGATGAATCCGTTGGGGCCTCTTCAGTCTGATTGTAGAAAGCCGATTTTAAATTTGTTTTCGTTTGTGTTTGCTGTGTGCATTAAACGATCACAACGAATTTTGTACCGTAACTGTAAATAAAATGTTTAATTTCTTCCTTCTTACAACTACCATTGTCTACCTGTTAAAACTTTCCCCTTGGTGTTGTTGACACGTTATCATCTTCATCTGTACCCGATTGTTTTAATGAGGTCATCTCCCGTTGACTGGTGGCTGTTTGTGAACACGTGCTTAGTTGCCCCATTTTGAACTCCTTTGCTGGATAATTTATGTATCCGGTTGATCCACATTCGAGGTGAGATAGTATCTTTGTTGTAATTTTATTAAACAGTACTGTATAAATTCTAATCCTTTCGATCGTCTTTTCTGACGTTTTTTGGACTTGGAAAATAGTCCCGTTAACCCGACCGTTTGAATAAGCGTAATTGGAATTGTCGAGTATGCTTTACTGAGTGAATTACCCTGAATTGTCAGGAACGATTTGACAGTGGATACGTACGTTTAAGAACAAATTATCGTTTATTGCGTTTTACCTGTTATTCTTGTCATATGCCGAAGGAGTTTGTACACCAACATGGCTCTTTCCACGCTACTTTATGGTGCAATGACATATGCTTACAAACTTTTGGCTTGGGGTCAAAATATCATGTTGCTTACGGTGGAACTGGTCAGTGAACTTTGTACGTCTGTCACATCTCCTAGTGGCTGTTGGCGGTACAGACATAATTACTTGATCTGTTGGCGGCATATCTGCCCACTTACCTAAGAGGTTTCGGAACACGATGTTCAGGAAATCGCTTATTTTAGCTTGCCAGTCAGCAGTTTTTCTGTAAGACAGTCTCAGCCAGTTCCTTCGAGTGTCGTTCCGTTGGATAGCAAAATGTTTAGGATAACGACGGTTAGCAAAATAAGGGCGTCGTACGGTATTTGAGAGTCTTGACAGCGTTATTACGGGCAAATACGTGTGTGCGAAAGGTCATGTCCTAGAAAATGTAACATGATCGTTCATCCGTTCAGTTTTGGTTTTAGCGTTTTTGTAGTAACAATGTGATCTGAGTCGTTGAACACAATCACAGGACATTATGGTTTTCAACGTGTTTGAACTCATGACCAACTGTACCAGCGGGTGCAACTTTGGATAATTTCGTGAAACATTCTATGCACATCCAAATATGCGCAATGTCATGCGATGATAGAAGTCCAACTACTACAACGTCCGTGTGTGAAAATCAATCTACTAAGAAGGCGAACCAGCCAATTGTGGTATGACGTTAAAGTCGATCATTCGGGCGTGGTTGATAACATCATCAGATGGTCTTGATGGACACCTACAAACAATTTAGATGATCTGGAAGTAAAGTGGATGTCAACAGTGAACTGTGAAACAAGGTCTACAAGCGAACCTCTTTAAGTGAGGACTGGGTTGAACTTTGGTTGAATACTTGTACGAAAGGTTTATGGCTGGTATACACGTAAACATCTGACCTCCGAGTGTATGCCAAACATTTTCAATGGGGAGGCAAGAGACAAGAATACTCTGCAAGTCTAATATATCGTGCCTCTTTCGGCTGGATTATCTTCGAGAGAAATCTAGGTGACTGTACACTTACTGGGTTAAGCCAGCATTAACGATATAATACGAGCATCCGTAGATACGGATGAATGCAGATCTGCTTACACGTGGTTCAATATGGTAATACTGCCTAAAGCCGTTTCAGCACTTACAAACGCTTCTGCAGTATTATTGTTCACAGAAAATTTGGACTCAATGTTGGTATTATCATAGTACAGTTTAATTTAAAGTGGTGAAAATAACTGAGCATGTTCAAAAGTTATTTGTACTGTTTGGTGGACAGATTCGGTTTTGTCTGTTATTGGTGAAATGCTGTTTGAACTGACCACGTGACCAAGAAATTTTTTTTGAAATATTTTTGGAACTGATATTCCGCAGAGTTACTTGGAACACTAGAGTAAGAAGGGTGTTGCACATTCAACCGCGATCATTGGAGGTGTTGTTTTTCGTTTACAACTGCAATCAGAAAGATATCTGGATATGCAAAAAACAAAATCGTATCTGGCTACCATTTGGTTAATAAATCTTTGGATGACTTGTGTTTTGGTTCTTATGGGCACGATGTGTAAGAGTGATGATCACTCGATTTTATGGGGCTGTATGTTATTTAATTAAAACACATACTAGAAAACAGTGCGCACTTATTTTAACTTCCCTGAATAGAGAAATCACAATCTGACGTACACTGGCTATAGTTTTTTAAAAGAACATGAAGAGTGGCGTTTTTAATTCTTAATCATGTCTATGTCATCATATAGTGATACGTGCTTCTACGGTAAACAACTACATATTTTTTCAATCCCTCTTTCCAGCATGGACCCTACGATTGAAGTTTCTCTATCTTATGCTTTCGGGGGATAAGACTTTCACATTCA
Organism: Paragonimus heterotremus; assembly: GCA_013368495.1. NCBI lineage: Eukaryota > Metazoa > Platyhelminthes > Trematoda > Plagiorchiida > Troglotrematidae > Paragonimus > Paragonimus heterotremus. The sequence goes on from LUCH01000411.1 coordinate 180,606, forward strand.
CAATAGTGTACCGTCTGAATAATCAACATTGGACTGCTTGGTCACAATGGTCTCTAGTCCTACGTCTAGTCCTAGTCCTTAGGTTTCACAATGGGTGCATGAAGTTTGAGTGGAATCTCAGACGGTACAACCTAAGCCACCTGCAGTGAAGAATGTGCGCAGACACTCCTTATCATCAATCGCTGTGACAGACCAATACTAAACGGATACGGTATACCGTGTATCAAAAATTAGTTAACTTTGGACTGATTGATGAGTAAGAAACTTGTATGACTACAACGGTCCTAGAACGTAAGATAGTAGGGTTTAATGGACAGATGAGAAGATAAGATCGATCCATCATTTTAATGACTGATAATACCATAGACCCCTACCTACCGGTAAGATTAAGCAACTTTATCTGTTAGATTCTATTTCGTTCTACATTACACTGTGCTGCCACCACACACTGCTGGTATAAGTCACTCGTCAACTAATCACTAATGATGTATGACATTACAACAATCGTTTGATTTGACTTACTCAAGCTAAACAGTGAAAATAACCCTCTGTTATGATATACGACTTCACAGTGACACTAGTTAACGTGAGTTTAACAACAACGAATAGCCCTGGACATCACATATATATTCATTGTTCCCATCCGGTGACTAAGCACAGACGCGTAGACTATGAGCAATGGGATGTTTGCTAATGTATGCAGCATCAGTGAGTCGGGTTTGACAAAGCGAAACAAATTTATTCGATGACGTCCTATGAATGAAAACAGAAAGCAAATGTTTATTGTCGACTTTTATGACGACTGGCGATAGAACGTAGACACCTACTGCTTTCGTTGTCACATTGTCACTAAAGCAAGCTGAAGAAACGTTTGTTAAAACTTTAGGATCAAGGTATACTACTGCACTCCTATTTTTAACAGTATATCCTTACATAAGTATACGAATATTGTCGCTTCTCAGTACTACATTCCTCAACCTAGACAGAAATTCTAAAAGTTATTTTCACAAGCTTTTTTATCGTTGTTTTGCCGATTTAAAATAAAACTGAACCGGATCAACACATTCCAATGTCCAGACCAAAAAGGTAAACGAAATTCCGTTGATTTTCACAAATTTCTTCATTTGATGAAAGACTATTTAAGGTGTTGATATCATAGTGATTGTACTCATCTTACCATCCGAGAATTTCCAACAACATGCGAAATTAAATAAACTGGAGTTTGCCTACAGCTGATAATGATTTCTCAGATTAAACCGGTTTAAAACTTTCAGGTAAACTTCAAAGCAAGGCACCTCGATTAACAGACAAACGGAGAGATAGATAGATAAGTAGATAAACAGGCGGGTAGATAAACTGGCAGACAAAGCTTCTCGTGAAAGTTCAGTTTCATTGTGGAATATACGAACGAAATTTACCAGGTCGTTAGTCCATTTACCAAAATACTCTGTTTCTCTCCCAGTTCAAGGGAAGAGGTAACTCGATGACAAAACATTTTTGGTTGATCAAAATGGGTTGCAATTAACACTCGCGAAAGTGACACTCGTTGAAACTCAGGACGGAAATCTGTTAAAAGAAGCGTTCCTGGTTTATAGAATAGAGAACAGAGAAACAAATTTTAGTCTAAAATCATTTTATACGTTTCCAGTAGTCATACAAACTAGACTAGTATCAATATCTAGTTAGAAAATTCGCTGCTTAGATAGGGATGGTCATTATGAATCGGATACATTGAAAAGTATGGCAGCCATCTCAGTATTTACTTTCCGTATAATCATGATATCTCGTGTCCAAAAGATTGCTTGAGACCAGATCAAGAGGCTTAAAATAAAACCCCAGTCATGAGAGAAATCAACCTAGTGATCAATAGATGCGGGAACCATTTTCACTCTTCTTTTCAATTTTATAGACACCAGATTTTGTTGCAACTCACACTTTTTTTTACAGGAAAAAGATCAAATTTTCGTAGATTCTTGTAACTGTCAAATATACAAGTTTATATAAGTTACCTTTTAACAGCTGAATACATCTGGTACATTGTATCAAATAAGAACTGTTCTCCCTCGTAACTACAGAAACATTTTAACCCGTTTTACAGTATGAAGCCCAAAACTGGAATGTGTTCACTTTCATTCACCTCAGCTAAATCCATGGCCACCTGGTTATGAGCTTAGTGTGGCCGAAGTACTGTACGACTAGGGATCGTTACTGGCTTTTTTATATATAGAGAGCCTGTTTTCGTTTTGTAACAGATGGCCAGAGGAACACAAGGTACAAAGTCTGAATGGGACGGTGTTTTGCACTTGTTGAGATGGAATTAAGCTACGGTAAATTGCAAAACTGAGTGAATCATATTAGTCAACAGCGACTCATGATATTATTACCACAGTCATGTATGGCACAAAGAAACTAAACAATCAGAGAAGACTTTACATTTTTGAAACATGGAGAAGAGAAGTACGAAAATTTTCGTATTGATTGTAACCAAAATCGTTTGCCGTCAGATGGTTTAGAGTAACGGTTAGCAGAATCGTGAATAACATTATTCCCCGCTTGCCTAAAACTCATGTACCTTCCACAGTTAACTGTTTGGCAAAATCACTTAGTACTACATGCGTAGAGACGTATGTTCAATGTAGACTAATAAAAAACGGTAATCCTCAGTAAAGAAAAATCAAGTCTGGCATAACAGACAGACGCACTACAAATGCAATATGAGATAGGCTGAACTATTGACGGCGCCCTTCTGGAGGTTGATCATTGATAATCTGGGCTAAATTAATTCTCAGTGGTAAATGCGAATTGGCCTTCTGGAAGGAAAGAAAATTTGTGCAAACTTCCTTACTCACCCATCGTGACACTTGCTGCTGTTCTCGGATGTAACACGTACTAGACAGTTGACATTTCAGCAAAACAGTCACTCAACACAGATTGCTAAATAAACAAATCCATGGCAGTAGAAGAGAACGCTAATGACTTTATCTGTGCCTAATGAGGATTTGAACCTAACTAAGAAACTTTTGGTTTTGATTGTGAAACTGTTATGTGGAATTGTACGTGATTATGTTTCAAACGTTCTATTGATAAATGTCATTCAAGATGCATCCAAGAGCAACAATCTAGTGTAGTTCTTGTTGATATCGGCACATAAAAAGTGTTCACGTGGATGCGAAAACTGCGATTGATTTTGCGTGATTTTTAATTTGCGATGAATGGTTCTATTTAAAAAATAAAACATTGTTTCTTGATGTGCAACGTGTTGGTAACAGGTTAGCCCGAAAGAACTCGATCCATCTCAGGCCATAATGTTGTAACTGTTACCATTAAGAAAGGCGTAAAATTACAGTTATGCTTTGTTTTATGAAGCCCAAGTCCGAGCTGCCATTGCTGGTTTCATTTCTGTTTGGATTCTCCATATGCGCAATTTCTGTACGAGGGTTAAACTGAACACCGTTGTGTGTAAATCGTTGTTCAGTGTATCCTAGTCCTTCGGTGAAAAATTATTTTGTGTAACACTGAGGGTGTAACTCAAATTCAGCTTACTTTTTACTACTTGCAACAAATCAGGAATGGAACCAAATATGAAGCGTTAGCTGACTGTGAGCCTGCTGAAACTTTATGTGACCTGTTCTTGTAGTTCTGCGTAAGACAATTTCACACCTTAAGTTATGTTTCGTGTGTACTGTATTCAAACGGTACAAAATGACAGTGTTTCGACGTTTACGGTCAGTAGGATTAGTTTCCCAAAATCAACCCGAGTGACTCATTTGTAAACAAAGTTTTTCCAACAAACAAATCATTTTTATTAGCTGAACTGACGGACTGATGATAACTATTGTCCAACGGGTGTAGAGCTTATATGACTTTCCAGCAACTTACTCTTCTGTTGCTATACATATACAGATTCAAAGAATACCAACGGGGGTTGTAATTCTGCGAAAAACGTCTGCCGTATTATAACTAAACACCCAAACGACTGAGTGGATAAAGACAAAACAGAGGAGTCGATCTATTTGGGCAATTATTTATCTTGTCTAGAAGTAGATGTAAAAACCAGTGGGATTTTCAAATTCATTACTTAGTCGTCGCCAACATAGGTTACAAACTTAAATTAATGGTTGATACTATTTGTTGATGATAATCAATCAAGTAGAGAACCGACGAGGTGATAGAAGGCAGAAATGGCGACAGCTGTCAAACTGTCCACGGGGTACTCGATGAGGTTGACGATGAAATGTTTTACCAGTTTTAGGGGAATCTTTCAGGTGACTGCCTAGATTACTGACAATTCTGTCCCGAGTTTCTATCTCAGTCGTACAATGTCACGCCCAAAAGTCATACTGATCTGCACAAAAAACTCAGCAGTCTTCGTTTAGACATCACCTAGAGCGAACATTATGAAATTTGATGGGGAAACCCCCTACCCAAATCTAAAACGAACAAAAACCGGTAAGCGAAACAGGCTTACAACGTGGATCGGTGAGCATGATTGATAATGTGACCAAACATTAGCTTGCCAACCAATTAAAAGTATGGAGTATAAACTTAACCAATATCGCGGCAAATAGGCGAGACCTTAATCTACTTATCATGAATTAAAATTGATCATGATGAAGACCATGACAGTCGTGGAGACATTTTTCACTGGAGTTAATAGATTCATTCAATCACATTTTTGTTTGACAGCGTACAACAGAAAAGTGACCTAAATGCAACGGAATGTTCATGATGTGAATGTTTTCAGGTGTCGCTCACAACGCAGAGTTCAGTTCACATCTTGTCGGTACACACTTATCCAAACTATCAAACGCTCACACTGTTATTAATTATCTATCATCCAATTACTCACAACCGCCATTAAATGGAGGCCTCATTTTCATCGATCACATGTGGACATTGTGGTCTTTTTTTATTGAGATGCAGTTAATTTGTCATTGTCATTCAGTTTTTGTCTTTTGTTTTTTAAACGCATCTTAAAAGACTCGGGTGTCAATGATCGTGATTATTAGGGTGCAGCTTCCAGAGAGTAAAGAGTTTTACACACAGTTATATAATCCCTCGTTCGGAACTCAAAGTTAGCCCGAGATAACCATAACTTCCACCTATTCTTCAAAATTAGTATGGCTATATCCAATCGCAGACTAATAAGCACTTATTTAAAAATACTTTTAACGCTGATTCCTAAAACTTGAACAGGTTGTGTTGTGCACCTGTGTGTCTTATTCCTTTGCAGCCGACTTTCCAACGGATATTTCTCATCACATGCTTAAGGACTCAGTTATCAGTGAGAAAACATAATCTCCCAGACGGTTCACTTTACTTTTTGACCCATATCACACGTTAATTTTGATACCGTTCACCCCGACTTAAATCACGTTCTGCTAACATTTGACTGAACTTAACAAAAAGCACTCTTCTCAAAAACTTTCACAAACTTTCCACTATTGTGTGCGAATGTGATCCGTATCAAGTTGTTTACCTTTTCAGTGTTCAACATTTTCTGACTATCAGCGTGTGATCTACACTGAGCGTGTTGGTCTCAGGACTTTCGTGTTCCTCACCATACTGGCTCGAAATCGTCCTGGTTAACATAAAATTTCAGTTGAATTACTCTGGTCTACGACTAGTTGGTGCTGATTCTAACGCGAGTATAAATTGACTTTACTAATTTATTTAAATGAACGGAGGTATGTAATAATGCGACCTATGTTTTAACTAGACTTAATAGTGTGCTGAACAATTACCGGAACAACCTACTGGAAAATTTGTTGTACATTTTCAACAAATAGAGCTAATTCTTCACTAGAAAACGGCCAACCGAAATGCTATTTTTTCAAGGTTTTGACGGAGTATCAAATATTGATCCGGGGAATTTTCAAGAACCTTATAAATTTTAAAGGCAAATTTGTTCACTTTGAAAGTTAGTTTGACCAAAGCACATTAACTATAGTCTACTTCTTTCCCATACTTCAGTCAGCTGAACAAACAAAAGATCAAATACAATGTGTCGTTTATTTAGGATGAAACTGCACTCCTTTAAAGGCGTGTAAATTCGTGACTTATTTCACCGCCACTATTGTGCATGAAAATTGATTTACCTTTCAAAAGCCGCTTAACGGTGCTTTTAAAAAACTGTCTTTCTTATGTCAAAATGTTAGTAGAGAAATAATTCGAACCACTCAAAAGTCGTAATAAGATATGGCATACAACATGGATTCTGTTTAGAATTTTCCTCACCACTTCAATGCTGTTAAATGTCTCAGTTGGACGAAAAACAATGGCAGACTAACCCCCTGATTGGGTATCTGTATTGAGATGCTTTTCAAAATGTAAGACTGGAACGTTTCACGTCACAGACGCCTTTCACAACGAAACATTCATGATGAACTCGATTTGAGATGAGCGATGTGACCAAGCAAGTTGCTCAAGCTGAAAATGACACTTAGAAAAACACGACTTTTATTAGGGCCTTGAGGTTCGGGTTTGCCGCCTCATATTGTTCCCTAAGATTGGTATAGATTATGCCCAATTTGAATAAACAGTTGAGTTACTGAAGAAAAAACGTTTACTGCTCTGAATTTAATTAAAACCGTAAGCTAATGAAGCGAAACAATTTCTAGCATCACGATATATCAGAATATAGAATATGATCCACCGAATTTTTCATCTGCGTAGATGGACGGAAAGACAACATATCTGATGTCATCGTAACTTGGTTTCCCCTAATTCTATTATATCAACAACATCGCGGAATAAAAACAAAGACGGGAGGGAAGTTGTGCAATAAATAATCTGTCTGTTTATGAACATTGTCCGTACGTTGCTATGACTCCCGTAGACAATATTTTTTCTGCTTTAGGAAACGTCGGTTTCAGTTATGAAAGTTTGCTATGGATTATATTAACAGTAATAAAGAAAAGTTTCACTTTGAAGTGCTTCATATTCTGTTGATCTGTGGAAGATAAAAACAAACTAGATTCCTGGATCAGACGATCACATCTTTATGTGCAAGCGAGTTCTTGATCTCAGATGAACGGATCTCCTGTTTGGCTTGCACGATGCTGGACGTTGTGGAACGCTGTGTTTGAGGCTTGCTTTCTATGCGGTATTGAAACAGCTGGTAATTCGTGAGCATACTCGTCCAGATTTTCGTTAGTTGGAGATGGCTTTAGGTAAGTTGGAAACAATTCCATCTACATAGAGGAGGAACAATTGAGGAGAGGAGATAATTGCCTATTCAGATTGGTTGACTGAAATTTGACGGTAATTAAACTTCAGCATAAAAAATTGGAATTTGTTGAGTCTTTATTTGTGCAATGTAACCAACCTATGATGAATTGTTCTGTTCACAGTTGGGCAAATAGCAGACGGTTTTGCATGGGTTATAGCTACACTAAGAACTAAAAGAAGTCAACTAACCTCAAAGCTTTGCACCTGAGCGGTTCAAAACCCTTCCAACTTAATCAAGTTAATTTGTATCAAATTAAAGAAAATCACGTCGAAAACACATTTGAACTCGCTTGTGAAATTCTTAACTGATTCAGTGTGTGTTTGGTGAAAACCATGGATGATAACATGCATTGTTGGAATGTTTAATTAAAAAAACCAAGATGACTGGCACGTACTACTAACCAACTTAAATACTCCCGGTACCTTATTAAATGAACACACGTAATTAATACTGTGATCTAATGGTTTTTAGAAGCGAAGCTGATCACAACCACTTAAGACATGATGAGTGTCACCGGAATTAAAACATGTAGCGCTTCACCAATCCACCGATGGTTACACCGAACAAGCTAGTAACAAAAATACTGGTTCATACAAGTTTACAAGTGAATTTCTTGTGTGAAACATTTTCTCTCTCTACCAGATTGATGCTCATTGAAGTGCACGCAAATCAGCAGTCAATCAAACCCAGCGTTCTTTTTTTCACCACAACGGGGTCTGAAGCAGGGGAAGTATTTTAGATAGCGCGACATTTGAGCGAACGCTTTGATCAAATAAATGTTTTTTTCCCGGTAGGATTGATTGTATTATATCACAATTTACAAAACGAGATCCATACTGACACAAGTTAAACACTCTGATTAAAACCTTCTGAAGGTGTTTTAAGCTAAACACTTCATAAACCGTCATAGTTAAATAAACCCAAGTAAACACCACTAAGATGAAATGTTTTTATCCTTTTAACGCAGATACCAAGTTACGCAACTTGTTTCGTTACCAATTTCGGAATTTTTGTTGCGATATCGAAAGATGCTTGAGTTATCGCAATCTTGGGACACCCCAAAAGTCTTTATTCCGCCTAGTGGGAACTTAAAACTTATAGGTAGTTTTCTGATCTGGCATTTGAAGTAACATCTAAACACAACAATTTGCCAGACTCATTACACTCCCCACCTTCGTACATGGTAGGAAGCAATGTATTTGCAAGTGCCATGGAACAAAGTAAAACATAGTGTTTGGTTCACACACCTCGTGAAATTTACGGTTTATCGTGCACTTACAATGAGCACCACATAAATAGAACTGGTCGACATTTGTTTACCAGGGCATCAAGTTAGATGCCAACTTGAATGGCTACTGTGTCTCGTTAGGCCATCTTTGCATGCTAAGAAACAATTGTTTTTCAATCTGTCGCTACCATGGCGACCCATCATGACGTTGCATTGATAAATTCGTTGAAAACGTCTTTTTATGTGCATAATTGTCATGACCTACTGGACGTATGTTCAGTCACAACCTGATTATGGATGCGTGTATTAGGAGTGTACAAAGTGTTGGTCTTGGAAATCAACGTATAAGAGGTTTCTTATGATTTTTATACCAAGGTTCACAAAAGGTTGTTATGACTATTAATTGTGACGAACAACTTATTTATAACGCGCAAAAAGAGTTTTCTCGTCAAACCATCATATCATAGAGTTGTGTGATTTGAAAAAGAGTCCTCTGTAAATATTTAATTGAGGTCAGAAATATACAGTTTGCGAGAGCATTTTAATCTGTTGATAAAAAGAACGCTGCTAACAGAAATATCATACACTAAAATTGTAACTAATTGTTGTACAAAAAAGTCAGGTTTGCAAACAGCTGTTTTTGGTGATTCTCATCAGGCGTATACAATTACAAAAGATTCACTGGACTTATGTATGATATGATATGATATATATATACAAAAACTTCATACATGTCCTACACCTTCCGTGGCCAACCATTTGTAAACCGTCTGAAACTCAATGGCTCAGTAATCCTATTAACATGTTATCACACACCGGTCACATGATTCATGTAAACACAACACGCTTACACAAACAAACAAATCCACTACCACTCGGATAGAAAGTCATTCACAGTTGCCATGACTGTCACAAATGCGTATATCCATATTCCTGTTTTATATACGAGTCCAATGAATCTCTTGTGATTGTATACGCCTGATGAGAATGACCGAAAACAGCCGTTTACAACCTTGACTTTTTATGAATACTGTGGGTATAATGACGAAACTGAAGCAATCGAAATAATTGTTATACCTCTATTATAACTTGAAGCATCTGTTTGACGCGTGGCAATAGTCTGCATACAACTTATTGTATTCTAGAGGTTTCACTAATGCGGTTGATATCCGTTAGCCAATATAATGCGTATCTTGGACAATCTATGAAAATAAAATATTTTTTAAATAAATATAATTTCGCTCGGTAGTTAAAAGGAGGAACGTTCCAAGACAACCGTGTTTATGCTACTCACAGCTGTAACTCTTGTCTTCGTCGGAATTTATCTTTTTGGGCACAAACCCACTGACAAGATTCTCCTTTGGTACCACTGTCATACTCAGAGTTCTGTTTAATGTTCCTCGTTTTCGAGACCCGATCTCCATCCAGCAATCAGTGGCCAGGTTCGAAGCCGTTTAAATTGTACTATGCGGTACCTATAAGTTGTATTGTTCCTAAGTCATCTGTTACATGTTTGATCAGCTATCGGACTACTTGAAACAAATCACAGGGTCATTTCAGTAGTCGGCATTATCAATAAATTGTTCTTCAAATATACTAAATTGGGGGTCAAAACGTCAAGCACTTGAAATTCTCGGTTTCGTCATTTAATTTATCGGTATTTATTATTAGTCTAGTAAAACAATCGTACATTTACTGGCACAGAAGTTAAACGAAATATCATCTTCTGATATCCCGTGTATATTAACATCGAGTTCGGTTTCTAGTTTATTAAACTAGTTCAAACAAAGTTGATCACATTGACCACCGGCAAACAGGTGGACAGAAGTTTCGGCTTATATAGACCTAACCAGCACCAGACACACTGAGAACTCGAATCTGTAAGTTTATGAGTAAGCGCTCATATGATAGGCCGATAGGATCGCGATCACCGTCTCAGCCACTCCGGAGGCTGTGGGTAATGCCTACTAGTTTGCAGGTTAACCATGAAATATTAGACTGAGGTAGGACAGCGAGAAAGAGAGGTACAAAGGCCAATGAAAATAAACCATATTGCCTACTTGTGGCTGTCAGTAATATAACAGAGCGTATGCGCAACAGTTCACACAGAAATTACCTTCACTTCGTCATGCCTAAATCCGATAAGTACGTCTTCTTTCATTACTGCACTGGCGTAAACCACTTCCTCTTCTAGACAAAAGCACACCAGTATCGTGGATAGAATGTGCTGGCCGGAATGGAAGCGAGTGGAAAAACGTGTTAAAGAATGACTAGTGTGACCAGTTCAAACAACAGAAATGACGAACAAGTAACAACTTCGTTTGTTGACAAAATATATCTTAGAACTGAAATACAGTCCGTTCTAACTTTCAAAATGAATGTGGAAAGAGATTTTGCTAGTCGTACGTATAATAGTTATCGTTCGTTAATAAGATTTGAGGACGGCTGGAAAGGCAGGTATGGATCGGACAAGAAAGCCAATCGTCCCCCAAATTGATTAAGTATGCCTTTGTCAGCAATCTGACGAACAATCCCAGCTTGGCCGAAATAAGAGAATAACATTAGCTTGGGTATTGCGTCTACTTAACGCTGGTCATTTGTGGTTTGAAAGTAAATAACAATAACTTCAGTTTGTTATATATCTCCCCTTTTGTTAACTTTCTGCAGACTTTTAAGACCATTCCAAATAAGTACATAACTTTTCAGAAAACGGGCGATTAAGATGTCTTACAGACGTTAAGTGAATTCCACGTATGATTTGCCATTATGTAAGTATGAAGTGTTTACTCACCTGTGGGATTGATAAAATGCTTGTTGCCACAAGCAAATTCACAAACAACGTCACAATAAAGAGCGCGGGAAAAGCGTGAATTGCGGGTGGTTTCTAATAGTAAAAGCAAACAGATTTCAAAAAAATATTCGATGCGTACATTAGCTTTTGTTTGTACTTGTAGGAAAATGCACTTATTATTCCGAACATTAAGTACAAATTTGAAACGGTAGGATTGCATGAAACGTTGGACGATTGAATTTCACATGCACCATTTTAGCTACTTTAAAATTTAAGTAACAAAAACCAACCGTGGAAAAATAAACCAGACAGAGACAGGTAGACATGAGAGCGCAGGAGAATTTGATCCAGGTGAACAGTAAACAGGGCAATCGCATCATTTCCACGAGGCCGACAGAACCGAGTTGTTCTCCCAAGCCATTCGTGATCATGGACCAGCATTTGGTAAATGGTTGCTGTTCTGTTACTGTGGATGAAAATAAAATATTGTATTACTGCCTGACGAAAATAAAAGTAGACCTCACATGTCTACAGAATCACTCTTTTGAGAATGAACCACCTAACCGACATCAAGTTTAAGTGCGACATTGTTTTGTGTCCTCTTCTTGTATAAAACAAGCAGAGCTTGTTACATTGTCTACACGACAACATAGGTCAACATGGGAAGCATTTTACATCTTTGAAACTTGATCACAGTGTTTATTAAATAAGGTTGATTTTGATGCTATTGTAGCTTATGTCCGTGAACTAACTAAGACTGTTGATGACTTCAACAACGTGAATAATGTCAAATCATCAGCTTGGGTTCCTCTGGGATAGCGGATATATGTGATATTAGATAGATTGTGCTGAATTTGGTGTTTTAAGTACACAAGTTATCCATTAAAAGTCAAATTTATAACAGATTGGCTATTTTAGCTGGCTAGATAAAAATACATACAATTTCTCGATAATTTACTGCTTGTGTCTGATATCTCGATTACACAGGCTGAACTGTGCATCTGATTTACGTCACAGTTAGTGTATTTATCAAAGTTCTAACTTCAAGACAGAAAACCGATATGACGAAATATAAAGTCTATGATGATTAGTTTACAAGCACAGTAAATTGGAGCACTATCGATGGAAACGTGTAATATTCAACACGGTCCCCGGGAACTCGAAGATATATCAAAATAATTAACAAACGATGACGTGATCGCAGACTAAAGAAGTAATCACTGATGTTGGGAACGAAATTACGGGTAATTGCCCGCTGTATGACGAAAATTGTTACCTTCCGCGCCCATAGTTAGAAAAGATTTCAGATATCGTAGAGCGGAACGATTAAAAGTTTCTTTGCTTCTATAAAGTTGCTGGTCTATTCGTAAAAATGTAATATTATTACCACTTTCCTGTAATGCAACTTACCTTTTTGACATAAAACTAACTGACAATCCGCATAAAAACAGTCACAGATATATACTTATGGTTGTATACCATTAATGACTCAGCTCTGTATCTAAGACGAAGCGTATAATGACTAAACTTGGTAAAATGTTATTGAAGAAAAACTAGGAAGTATGTTGCGTGATGGCCACAGTTCGATATAACCCTGTTTTGGACGTCTATTTCTTGGATCACCTGTTAAACACTCGACGGCGTGGCATGGTAGAACACTAGGAGTCTTAATTCGGAATCTCCACTACTCGAGGCGCCAGGTGGAGTCCACACCATACCAATGTACGCGGATCCAACAGTTTCCTTCAGTTTGACCGTAGCCCCTAATGCTTACAATCATATCTTCTCATAATTAGCAAATTTTCTAAAGCATGTACTGGTTATCTGCCCAATGTAATGTACACAAATGCAAACAAAGTATCCACTGGCGTTTGTCTTGTTTTTTTCATCTGTTGGTTCAACAACCTATAGCTTGTTGTGATACCCTGAAAAAACCTATCCAGCTTTCCTTCAATTTGCACACAAATTTGTTAACTTATTAGTGACACACGTATGTATGTTTTGTTAAATTGTTTCTTAGCTTCTATCTTTGAAAAGCTGCATTAAACTCGATGACCTGAAGTAAACTTATTATTTACAGGTCTGTCTGGTCTACCCAACCATAACTTAATAATGTCAGGCTTTCAGGAAATCCTTCAACAAACAGTGGTAATTCAGGCATCTGTGAATGTTTAATGCAGCTGAGAATCCATGGCAATCTTGATCAGTGTGCACATCAGACATAACTGGGATCTGATAGAATGACGTTAACTCTGCTGACATTAGGCAGCAGTAAGCAGTTACATGCAATATGGAGTGCATTATCCAGACATTCGATAAACTTTAGTTTGCATTTCCTAAAATTCTATTATGATGCAAAGGTCAAATTATAAAACTCACCCATCAATGTGCATACTGTGCAGTCCAAATGGTGCAATTTATTTTCCAGTTTTTCCAGTGAACACCAACAATTTCGCCTTCTAGTCTCTTCATCTTCGTCCACATCGGAAAAACAACTGGACAGACACAATTTCAAAGATGCCAGGAACTGGTAAGGTAGCCACGTGACCGTAGCGGCTAACGAAATGAAGCTAATGCTGCCCATTGCGTGTGTACGAAAGCGCTGACAAATTTCCCCGAAAGTACGACTCACAGCAAAATGCGTTTTTGATGTTGATACGTGATACCTGTAATTTATAGTAAATTTAAAGCCGTCCATGTATTGTTCAACTTCTCAAAAGGTGAGAAATAATATATCTCGAAAAGATGTTGGTTACTCATGAGTAATCTAACCAGCATGAAATATTTGAATACATTCTGTCTAGCCATTTTCCAGGTGTGTGATGACATATACTTTCACAAACACTGACAGTTAACTGCATGGCTTTCCAAAATAGTCATAAAGCAATAGTCTGGTTTATTCAGTGTAGAATATCAGGGTTCATGCATACAATCCAGTTTATGAATACACCGGTATCCCGTTGTTGTAATGGAATATTCTGCAGTGGTTTCGTAAGTCTTAGAATGGTATTCGTTGTACTAATCGCATTACAGAAGATACAGCGGACTATATATCAACTCACAAGTTATTGAGAAGGCATCGTTTTTCACTGCCACGTACAATCAACCGGAATAAGACAGTCACGTCTGCTTGCTCATTACGGATGTTTCCACATTTGGTTATGTGCGGTTGCAAGTAAATTGAGTCGATAGACACTAAGTTAATTTCGCCATATAATTGTAGCGTAATGTTTCATTACTTTGCAGTCCAAGTTTCGTGTATACTTTGTTTATGGTTGGAACTAGCTAATCATCACAACCGAAGACAATCATTAGTGTGTAATGGGTATCAGTTAGTTGTAATCCATACAAAGGATTCTCCTAACCGAAATAGAATTAAATTCCGCTAACTGCGAAAGGCCTCGGAAATTTGGCTCACATTAAACTTGCACCGGGCTTAGTGTAAAGAAATGTCAGTTTTTCAGTTAAAACACAAAATCCTTGTAAAAAATAATCTTACAGCACAAGAACCGAACACACAACAGACAGTCCAAACTGAACTTACAGATTAGAACTACTGGGTGGTGAAACACCCCATTTACCAACTGTGTGGTGAATTACTTCGCAACCAAATGAAGTGATTGTATTTACTCTCATATTCCAAGGAACAGCTTTCTTTTCAACTGGTGTACAAAAAAATCATAGCTTCAACCAACACCATTTATTGTGGAAGGAGTCAGTCACTACGTTCTCCCTTTCTTTCATTGGTAGGTGCACCTACTTTTCTCATGGGCTAAAATCAATCAATTTTTTGAGGAAAATAGTGCACGGACTTTCTCACAACTCTAGTGACCATGATGATGTGGTCAAGTAGACTAATGTCTGAACTACCATTCGGACACCGACTCACAAGTCGTGGTCTTAATCTGTCGGTGTCCGCGGTGATGATGAGTCATAACCAGGTCAAAACGGCTGTCAGTCACTGATATGCAGACTACTGAGACTAACTATACGTTGCCTCCTACGTAACGAGTTGCATCACCACTCCAACTAAGCGTTTTAATCCCTGAAAGTATAACTTTCAGGCGTGGTTGAATGTCCTGCACAAAATATTTCAACAAGCAAAGCGATCTGTTAACATCATAATCAAGATCGACGGAATTTTTGAGTTAGTAGTCCTATTCATGTTCCGTCTGATTCATGTTAATCTAACAGGCAGCTAATCTCAGGGTTATAATAATATGTAACCCAATAAATTTACAGACCACGCAGCATGTACATATAGCAAAACCAACGAATCTGCGACACATTGTGGATTTTGTCTTTTAAGCCACGAATGCATGTTACTAGTTCACTTCTGTGTTCACCCAAGCGTCTCTTCAGGCATGGACAGACTCTTTTTAATAGGCATCAAGACAGTAAACCCATGGCCATTACAAACTGTTCTAAAAAAAATCCCAATTGTTTTGTTCACATTGTTCGATCCGTTGCCGAACCGACTGATCACTTCTTTTTATGAGCCGTTTCGAATGTTTATATTCAATGGACAGTAGTGAAATTACAACAAAAAACGTTCTCCATAACGTTTGCTTTCATTAATTTGTCCAAAAGCAGCGTTTTTCAGTTCCATGTTGTACACACTCGTAAAAAAACGTGTTCGTGGTTAGGAATATGTTAGAACTGGCTATTTTATTATTCTCCATAGTCTCTTGACGGTAAAATATATTCTTTCCCATTTTTTCAAGATGTCTAAATTTGTAGGTCTAAACTTTACGTACCACATTTATACTCTGGACATTCGTAATTTACTCCAATTGCAGTAACCTGGCTTGTTAGTTATGAACAACTCTGTTGTGCTTCAAATAATCTTTATGGTCGATGACTTCAGTCTGCCTCCAGTGACTCAATACATCCGATTGTTTGATCTCCATATCAAAAGCAAGTAGGCTCAACAAGTGAATTTAATCTACCAAGCAAATGAAATTTACAGTCCTGCAAAAATATACGTAACTATAGGTAGTGTCATCTATTATAATTCCCTATTAACCAACTGTTTGATCTTAGCTAGAATTCTAGATGAATATTAGGCGCCAGTTTGAAAATCGCAGTTTGATACGGTTCAGTTAATTCTTGATACAATTCCCAATAGCGCAATGTATTCAATTAAACGAGATTTTCAAGATGTACGGTAATTGTTTGACTTCTGTCCATTTATGTGCTGTTATCTTTAGTTACATTATTGTGTGTAGAATAGAAAGAATATCATATTACTTGGTGTTTTGTGTGTGTGAAAACATAAACATTCTGGTTCAACGTAACCTCACAAAGTACATTTGCGAAGGTGTTTGAGTACTGAATAACTGTTGGATGGTAGCTTTCGTTGATAGGTGCCTGCCAACAAGTGTATAATGGCAATCTACAGCTTGGTATCATCTCTACGTTGTATCCCTTGCATTTCATCATCCACTCACCACATCTATAGAACTCACAGCGAATCATCCCACAGGTTCACTCGCCTGCGACTCAGATGTCAGCTTGATCCAAAACCGTAAAGCATTTAGTAATTGATCTTACCTAGCTAACAGTTTATCAGTTTTCCCTCATTCTGAATTTACAAGCCGAAAGCTGTCCCTGAACACTGTCCGGTATCTTATTACACTAAACATAACGTGAAAACAGAATGGGCCAGCCATCGTTGACGTTCATTGCCAGAACACCGAGTTTAGTGGCAAAAAGATAACATCTCCCTAATGTAGACTTTGCTGTATAGAAATTAGATATCTGAAACGTTGATTATGTCAAGTGTCCTTCAGGTCGACGCATATTGCTTTAATTGATTCCTCTTGGTTTTCTGATTTGACACCAACTATTTCTAACTCAGAAGTGTGCACGTAGGTGTCTCCGTACAAAACTAATGTACGCATCAATTAACCTGAACCAAAATATTGCCATATATATATAATATTGCCGTATACGTTAGTAATGATCATCGTAGTGTCAAATGATTTGGCATGAGACTACATTTGAACAAGGATATTAAGCAATAATATCCAAAACCTACCAATAATTCTTCTTGTGCGCAGTCACGTGTTACCAGGGGTGGAAATAAGACTGGCGGAAAGTTTGCTAATAGTTTATAATCTGCCGTCTCTGTGGGTTAACGAAAAAAATAAGCTACAATGCTTGAAATTGAAATGTGGTTCTACGCATTGAGGCGGACTAGTCTAGAAAATGTCGCCTTGTTGAAATTTGCACAAAGAACAATAGCACGCTTCCAACTGATGTTGTCATGGCAACAAATGTAGAATTGAGCGTAAATTTAAGGTAACGCCCACAGCGTGACTGGATGTTGTGTTACTCGTAAAATACAAAGATAAGACCTCAGGTTGACAAGAAGCTGCAAATGACAGAAAATGTAGTTGTTTGCCGATTTTGTAACTGTTCTGTGTTCGTCGCTGAAATCTACATGAGGAATTATAATTTGAATTTCAAGGTTTTTACTGGTTAGCAAATCTCCTGGATATTCTTCTGATCTGAAATGGGGCAATAGCGAATTTCTATTGTCAACGATCAACCTTCTATAGCTGAGACAATCCCCAGATGTGGATACGGTTTAACTTTTACTTTTTAACGGAAAAGTAAAACTTGTTTTTTGATTAATCGAACTTTGGCGATACGCTTAATGTAAACGGAACTTTGTAGCCAAAATAAATATATGCATTGCTAATCATCGCTTCCAGTTTCGGGTCTTCTTATCATTTTGACTCCATTTGTGCTATACTATTCACGTACGCAGCTTTGAATTACACAACAAGTAATCAAAAACCTGGTTGATCATGATGTTGGAGATATCATGGCAGATAATGAATTCATTGAGAACGAATTGAACAACGTGAGAAAATATTTCAGCTTTTGGGATTCTGAGCACAAATCATACTTCTTCGCTTCAGCTCCATTCATAGTTTTACTGAACACAACTCTGAAAACGGTTTGGATGACACAATTATTTCATCGATACTGGTCAGTATATGGAAAATGGTTAAAGGTTTCACAGAGACCTTCCGAATTGTTTATCTCATGATAAAGCGGAATAAGACGGCCTGACGGAACATTGTGAAACTGCTTCTTTAAGAGAGGTTTCGAAAAAGTAGCAACGAGATAGAGCAAGTTCAGTCAAGTTTGAATAAGAAATTTGTGTCATGAACTTCAAATGACGAAATAATGGAATGTACTTTAAGTAGCCTAAATTTGATACAGTAAACTATAACATTGCATCATTCTGAATTTAAAGATATTAAACGCCTTAAATAGATTGATACAAATATATTATCCGTGTGTAATAAAACAATGTAGTAGAGTAAAGTATAAAGTTACATTATTTTTGTATCAAACAGTTATTTCATAAGTCAATCAGCATTAAAAATCACTAAATAGATCAGTTTTAAAAAATGTCGACGTAGTGAATACTTTTGAGAATTGTTATTGACCTTGCGCAAGACAATCCTTTCCACTCTAAAAGTCAATCGATCTGTTGCCCACTTTGCTCTCTAACAAGAATTCTGGTTACCACATGTAGACACGTGTGTTGTACGACAAAGATGAGGTTGTGTTCGCACAAGAGAGGTAACCAAGAAAGTTGATTATTGATGAGTAGTCGGGGACTTGGTTAATTTCAAGTTGAACATCACCCACAACTGATCGCAGCTGTCGCATTCCCATAGACTTTCCAGTCGGCCCCTTTCGAAAAGAAGCACTAGACTCGAGTTTCGCTCTCTTTCGAAAGGGGCCGACTGGAAATTTTATTGAGATGCGACAGCTGCGATCAATTGTGGATGATGTTCACCTTGAAAGTTGGTTACTGCCAACTGAAAATTGTAGGTAATGTTACAATGAATCACCTCGAACGTGCACATCCACTTGTATGGTGCACCTCCTCAATACTGACTGCCAATCGGACAGTTTGAACTTATTTACAAAAACGTCTCATTTCAAACAGCTATTTTTTTTTATAACCACTGTCGCATGCCCGTTTGTTTCGCGGATGATAAGGACGTTCTTAACTTCTGCGTCTTCCTCAATAAGTTCCATTGACGCCATACTACATGCTAATACTGCTCAGTTGTAGGAGACAATAGTAATCTAACATTCGCAGACCGTACACGATTTGAACTTGTTCTTTCTGCATGACTAATTAATTTGAATTAACGTTGATGAACGACAGGTATATTGGTCAACTGGACAACATCCAGCTGTGACAAACTTGAAAGATTACTCGTACAAAAGTGTCTAACAAAACCGTGATAAACCGAGTCGGTAACATTGGTAAACGTTTATAACGGTTTTCATTGCTCGAATCCCCGTAGTCATAACAAGTCATCAATCCAGGCGTGAAATTAAGCAGTTTCGCAAGCTAATTTTTGATAATTACAAATAAACTGATATCTGAGTTACAATTAGGAGGATGCTTCAAAACACATGTTAAGTTATCGGTTCAATGCTTTACCGAATTATTTTCATAAACGTTAAGCAGCGGGGAGATTTGGTTAACATCAGCCGAGAATTTCACACGTGCGAATGTGGTTAACAGTTTGCACGTGACCATTTAGCCGTACCAATCATGTGGTTAGTGACAAAGTGGTCAACACGTTAGTCTGAAGAAAATGAAGTCGGGATTCTAGTCCCGGTCGTGGCAAGTATATGTAGAACAAGCCAACCCCAAGAGAGTCAAAACTTCAGTAGTTAGTGTCATTTCAAAGCAGGGTGGCCACAAAGTCTGCGGTGATGTTGACCGTGTAGACAATTGTAAGTGATGTTTACTTGGTATTAACACCATATTTAACTATATGATGTAAACTATATCCACCACATGACTTCACACACAACTTTCCGAAGGTGACGTAACAACGACTAATCCGAATAAAAAAAATTGTTTGGCAACATAAATAGACAACATCAGTAGTGTTGATAGAAGTTACAGAGTAGCGTCTCTTCCTATCAGAACATTGACTAGTGAGAATTCTTCTATGTAGTTCATCACTGCTGATCATTCAAAAACAGCGAACAGTTGCCTTTAATTATAGAGTAGTAAGTATATCGTCGAACACCACTGAACAAAGGAAAACTCACCAAGAAGAGACGATCACCACCGTGACCGTTTGACAAAGACACTGGAAGAACCGTAACATCCAAGCAGAGTATAGCAGAAATAGTGGGATAGCAACGTATTGCACCCAGATATATTGTTTAAAAGAGATGCACCCGGTATTCTTTTGCCTGACGGTTTCAACTGAAGGGATTATAAGGAACAGGAACATATTTTCGGCTTAGAGATTTGTTGTGAACTGCCACGCGAATGGGATAACGATATGAAATTCATATGCGACAGCTGCGATCAATTGTGGGTGATGTTCAATCTATATGAAAATCAAAATCCCCTACTACTCATCAGAAATTCATATCTGTTAAATAGTATCTTTGTTTTAACGGAATCAAGGTGGGAGATTTTCAGAATTTGAGAAATCAGTATAATGAACGTAACTGAAATTTTGCACTTTAGCTCATTGTTAAAACAATATTTATCCAATACTTCTTCCACTTGCAATTTCGAATTTGTGTACTAATTTTATGTAAGTAAACGTGGAATATTAAAAAAAATGGATTTCTACCGCACATTTTATCTTACTCACTAGAAATACGTCATACATCAAGGCAAATGTTAGGAAAGCTTTTGATTAGATCCGACTCAAACACAAATACACGTAGTTATTCGGTAAACAGGCAGTTGTCGTTGTTGGAATTTTACCACACTATGTAAAAAATTGTTTTGTCAGATATTAACGTTGAATCAGTCGTCAAACCTCTGCATTCACGCTTTCACTGGTGATGCATCCAACTGTAACGTTTCCCATAGAGAGCAAACAAAATGTTAACGTCAACAACAGCTTAATTTCCTGCTTCCTAACTTTGAAACTATGTATACATAGAGATAGATTGAATGCAGATACAAAACGGAAACCGCTATGAAGTACAAACCGACATGACTGAATGCATGAAAACAACGCATTGAAATCTTTGATGTGAACTACACTTGTCTGACTTAGAAAACAGCACATGCGACCAAAATACAAGGTTTTGCTTATTGATTTTTGGCAAAACTAACCGGTGGTCACTAGCAGCAGACAGACCAGGAGGAACAAGGAGAGTAGAATGCACAGAACAATTGTATTGACCAGTGGAACAAAGATAACCAGCACAGGAAGTTCACGTAGCGTCTTAGACAAAATCCGTAACAGTCGTTGAGCTGGTTCAAATGTTCGAATTCTCCACTGTGAATTTGGACGCCAGAAGGCCACGGAAATAATCACTGCAATAAGCTGACAGTTTGGCATAAATGCATGTCAGTAGAATATAAGCACTGGTTGTTTACGGACAAGTATACAAACTGTGCACTTAACATTTAAAGGATACAAACCGGAAAACGCAAATTGGACAAACACTTAACTAAGTTCGTCAACCTGTTACAAACAACGAAGCAACAGCAGCAACATTAAGCAAACTACATTTCTTTCGCTAATTTAAATTAACCTAAAACTGAGATTGTTCAAAAATGCCTTTGTTCTAGATTAACAACTTTGTCACGATGCTTATCGATAAACCTATCTTGAATGTTCTCTTCTTGTCCTTTTGGTGACAGTGAGATAGTTTAGTGTGATAGAAGTCTAGAGTGCGCCAAAGCTTTCGTCTAAGCTTAAGTCATAGAAATTTTTCCAATAAACTTGTTAGTCGATTTTCGTACAGAAAATTAATTGGCTTGTTATTTGCGCCAATATTTAGCTTCCTGTTCCAGCTGGTTTTCGTGAAGCTGGAGACTAATCCGATTTGGTAGAAACATAAACGTTTCAGCAAAAACTAATGATTTCAGATGAGACCTAATTGTGAAAAGTCAGGACTTCGGCGGGATTCGATCCAACGACAGAAACATCATGCTTCATTGCGGCAAGCGCTTTACCAGCTGAGCTACGAAGCCACGCCAGAACTTAGCTGGTTCGAATCCAGCCGAAGCTCTGCTTTTTCACAATTTGATCTCATCTAAAATCACAAATCTGCCATGCTACTTATTAGTGAAAACTATTGGGGCTAAATTATTCATTAAGCTGATTAAAAACCCGTGTATCACAGTTATGAAAGTATGCATTCAACGATTTCCAGAATTTAACCATGATCTAAAAGTATGTTGGATGAAGTTTCTCCAGCTGAGACGCCCCTTGGCAATAGAAAATTAGTTGATGATTGCAGATAATTCGATTTCTACACATGCTACACACTGTGTGTCATAATTAGGTTGTAGTCACTCACCAGAGTTACACTGTTGATTGACAAAAGTAGACAATACAGAATCTGGCTCGACTGTTCCATTGAATGGAAAAATCTTTCAGGCCACCACCCCAATCGATCGATAAGTTCCGACTGTATGACCAATCTCATGCTGAGTAGAACGAGAGAGGCTGAAAAATAAAGGAACGGCTTGAAATCACCCTTTATATAGTTTCTATGGTCATAACACAAGATATGATCTACACAAACCTGTGAAAGACATTACAAGTCTTGCTGGGCAAAGTATGCTTGGTACAGGGATCAGCTCAACAATAAAATAAACACAGTTTGTTCAAACTGACACAGCTGGAGATTGCTGTAAGGACGAGTTATTACCCAGTAACATTGGTTAAACAGGTGCCCTGGGGAGCCGTTATATCGACGGTCATTTTGCCGAAAAGATAATCGTAACTAAGGAAACGTTGTGTCTAGAAACGTCCCTCTAGTATGTAGTGTTTTTATTGTCTGTGATGAATAAAGCCTGCGTAACAAAAGTTTTCGTTTTGGGAACAAGTTGATTATCCCTATTTACGTTCGCATTCACCAAAACCAATTGTACCGTGTGAATTACAAACTTGAGTCGACCTTCTCCTAATATCAGCTCTGTCAAAACTGCTCAAACTCGCAGTGATAACGGTCGGTCCACGACTGCTGGTTTGGACACAAGATGCGATATCCAAACCGTGTCACAGGAATTCCAACTAACAAGCCCACCCAAAATGACTTACTTAAATAGACAGACCTCCCAACCGAGCTGAGTTAGCGAACGGTTTCAACACATTGCTGTAACTGTAGCACCATTCATGGACTCTGAAATGACGTTACTTGTCCGCGTTCCCAAAACTCTAAGCGGCTTACAACAATTTTCAGCTGTATGGCCTCGTTATCGAGCGTTGTCGTTCCACTTCCTGTGAACATATTTGATCATCATAATGATATAATACTGCGATGAGGGTAAATTTCAGCGTCATAAGGACCGACGCATGAAGTTGTTCAAAAATCATCGTTGAACTAGGCTGTTTTGGTCTCCGCAAACCTGCCTCGTTCTGTAGAACGATATATGCAGGGTGCGAAGACCTTTTTGCTTTGATTGACACAAAACACTAATTTTAGTTGAGTGACTACGAACTAAGATGATACGTCGAATCATGTGTTTGCTGAACGAACCGGATCGAGTAAGAAGCGTAAAACGCATCTTGAAAAAATTGTTTGTTTACATACTAATCTCTTTAAGACGGTACAGATTGTAATTACAAATGCTCCTGATTGCGGTTCAGTATCAGTAGTTTCAGTCCACCAAAGATAGTTCAACACCTTGGGCCTTAGGGGTGCCAGGCTGTTCTATATATATATATATATATATATATATATATATATATATATATATATATATATATATGGGCTCAGTTCGACCATACCATTATAACCATCCTATTTCCGTTAATGACTGCATCGACTAAGACTATGGTCGGTTGGCAACTAATTCGTTCCACTTTTCGGAAACTTGGATGTCTGCAGTCTTCTACCCATTCTTTTTTGAGCTTTGTTGATGTATTGAATAACGAATCGTTTGCCTGATCTTTTCATAGTACAACATCAATTTTGTTTTTCATTTTTATCCTGTCTGGAATGCACTAGTATGCACTCTTATACTGAAATGCTTCTTGTATTACATGTTACGCATCGTCCTTCACAGTTTAGATCTTGTCATTGCAGTCTCTCTCTGTTTATTTTCCGACAGATAAAGGTTTCCTTTTCGTGCTAACCATTCAGTTGGCTAACCAGCATTGACCGGCTGGATACAAACACCTACTGTTCTTATTCCTTCGGGTTTACATCGGATACGTGGTGTGTGAGTGGAACTACAAGCGGTGCAGCGCAAGCCACTTGCAGTGATGGTTTGAAGATCAGACGTTCTTTAGCCTCGATCATTGTAACAGGCTAATCCGTTTCGGATGCCACCAACTATGTCTGACCATAGTTATATTGGGTCATATTGATATACAAATTGCTCCGTTCAGTTTGCTGGAAGGTTTTCTCACTCAAGTTGGCCTGAACGAATAAGCATACTGTTACCTATACGGCTCGAGAAGTCCAGCAACAAGTTTGTGATAAAGCATATGGGTACGCATTCGGTTACTTGTAAATCAGTTAGAAAAAACATAGAAAATTCATTACAGTAGACAGTGTTTGTAACCCACAAAGAACTGGACGACTGAGCATATCAGCGTCTGATTGTTCTGTCAAAAATGTTCTTTGGAGTGTGAACAGTAGCGTGTAAGGGAACGTCCTTCGGCATGCTGAAGAACGCAACACACAGAAGCCCGCAATAAACTGGATATTCGAAGACAAGTACGGATCATAATGGAAGACCTTAATTAAAGAAGCCTCAGCTGTCGAATGCAAACAAACGTGAAGCTCTTTGCACGTGATGATATGAAGCTCCGTTAAGGAAATATAACAGTTTCACTTTGTCCATTTACACCCACCGATGCACACAGGTTAAAACGTTCGCTGAGACGTTTGTCAACGGTTAAGTGTTATCAACAGTGGGTCCTGGTGGTCAAAACACTGGGGCGATGGAGCTATGCAATTTGACTTGAAATACGAGTGCACTTCTATGCCAATTAGCTCGGCTGTGGTCACAGAAGTGTGTTGAGACCGTTCGCTAACTCAACTCGGTTGGGAAGTGTGTCTATTTAAGTAAGTCATTTTGGGTGAGCTTGTTAGTTGGAATTCCTGTGATATGGTTTGGATACCAGATCTTGTGTCCAAGTCCAAACTTGTGGGGCTACCTGTAGATTGTATCAGATGCATCATGTAGGGATTGTAACTCGCCTTCTGGCACTAGTGTAATCATCCGACCAACAAAGTTCTACTTGCACTGCAACTGTCCTCGGCCAAGGTCACATCTGCAAACATTTGCACCAAGTCAATTGCACGGTTACTCTATGGGCTTGCCTACAGTTTTTGATTGCACAAGCACAATCATGTGGTTCGTCTCATAGGCACACGATGCGACAACCAGGTGTAGACAGCCGATTTATGGTATTACGTTAGTCATGCACTTTCCTACCGGTGAAATTCCCTCCTAATCCCCTCCCTCTGACTTAGTCTAACACTGGTGAGTAGTAGGGGGTTTGGTTAATTTCAAGTCTAATAAGTCAGTGCAACTTCTTATCGGACGTTTCTTTCTTGACCCCATTCGGAAGTCGCTACTATCATGGATTCACACAAGGCAATTCATTTTCCTGGACTTAATCAATGGACTGCCGACGTTTGATGCCTATATTTGTGGCCGCTTACCGTGTGTGAAACACAGTCACTAAGTACATCTGTGTGGTGTGCCACTTTGTCGGAACCAAATCGATAAAGGTGAACTGGGGAGAAACTGTGGGTTTGACCGACGCGTCAGTTATGAACACCCCGTCTTCTGGGTCTGCCCGACTAGGCGTGATTGAACGAACGTAAATGGCGCTCCCAAAAGGTAACGTAGAATTGAACACAAGGAAAATCGGGTTTACATCGCAGAAAAACCGGGGGATGAACACTGTCCAGCTAAATTCGATTAAGTGAACAATCACAGGACAACAGTATCCATCGCCGACTACGTACTGTTTCGAAGACTGTAGACGGTCGAGAACGAAGATCATTTTGTATTATGACCTCATAACGAATAAAAATTAATGGACCACTTGACCTCAGCGAATCATGGAAATGGATGAATTCATGGTACTTTTAAAAGTACATATGCGTAAATGGGATTAATGAGTGATTCAGTATGTACATTAACCCACCGCGATGAGGGAATGATATCTTTCAAACAAAAACATAAAAAGGTTAGCCCAGTGGATAAAACAATAAGCAAGGTCAAACCGTATTCGATAGTCTCTTTCAAAAGTGCAGCAATATTATGAACTTAGATGGCATCAGAATGGACGAGTTGTTGGTGGTTAGATCGACTTGTATTACGAAGGTAGCTATCCAAGATGTGGACTTTATTAAACTCATGTCTGAACCAGAAGCTAATGTTGACTACGAATCGTTATCTTCAACGCGTATGTCTGACATGGTGAAGTATATGAGAAGAACGTGATGCGTCTGTTTAGAACGTGGTGGCTACCTATTTCAAGACACCAAACAAATAAATGTAGAAGTTGCCAGGTAGTGTGCAACAGGGTAGGCAAATGGTACCAAGTGTTTTTCCGCATGCACGTGCAGACGTACATGTTGAACCTGATTCTTTTCCAACTCTGAGTTTCCCGTGAGAAATGAAAGTATTCGTTAGGTCTAGACAGAATCAGGAAATCAGTTAGGTATTTGGCAAACCTAATAATTTTTAATTATAATGAAAGACCGCCATAATAGACTACTTTCTGTTCCTACAGTCTTCAGTTCACTGTCGTTGTTGTTCAACATGAAATTCAAGTTTGATTGTCTGGATCAAAGGGGAAACACTAAGCCCTGTTTAGGTCCGTGAAAGTCCACAGCTAGATTTTGGAAGAAAAATCCGACTGCAGAGACATCAGTTTGACCCGTTACCTGCCCGGATAGCGCGTCGTAACAGTGCTTGAAGAATCTGTTCACCAGAAAACCAAATATCTGGATTCAATTAACAGCTGTCTGTTCCACAATTATGAGGCCATTTGTTTTGTGGTTAAAAAGTTGACCTTTTGCATAAGTTTGGTCGATTTTCGCAACAAACAATGAGGGGTGACAGTTTTTGGCGCAAATAACGTTTTGTTACAGAACAGTTCCATGTATTGTTAACTATTATCAACAGACAATAAACAAATGTTCCATAGCTATAAGACGAGCGAAAGCAACGTTTCTTCGCGTCTCTATTACGTGGGGGGTAATTTTCATGCTGAATCGTGCTCAGGTTGAAAATCCTGTAAATCATACTCACGGATTGATTCACGTCGAAGACCCATGGTTTACCGTGGCTTTTGTTTTGCTTGAATGTTTAGTTGATAATGATGACGATGATGATTGATTTGGAGTGGAGTGAAAGTTTCACGTTACATGCAATGTGTCTTAGCATTACAGAAATTTAACTTCTGAATGAATAAAAGCTCCTGATAACCATTTTTTAAAACCACCGAAAAACTGTGTAATGAAACGTTCTCCAAGAGATAACGCCAATACCAGTCGGAAGAAAACGGATTACGTTGAATGCATTATCATAGGGGTTTTTGCATCAGTGTTTTAAAGAACTATAACAGAAAGACTGACAAAAAAATTCGTTTCCATTCACTTATTTAAATCTTCGAGAAATTTTTCAACGGTCAAAGCACCACATAGAAGAACAAACACGTTGTGCGATGGGTTAGAACCTAAACAGATCAGGCGGTGTTCTGCAGCGAACCATTTTTACTCAGGCTATCCCAGGTTAGTACCGGCAATTTTCGCCTGGAGTGTCCGATGGCTACAGTAAACAGTTGTGTAATAGTGATAGTGTAATTATCTGGGGACCATTTGCTTCGTGCACGAAAATGGAATTAATGATTTTGTAAGGTAAACAGAACGCTTGATCATACATTCAAATACGTTCTATTTAACTGCTGCCGTTTGTTTGTCATTACAGCTGTGAACATATGGCGTTTCATCAAGCCGACTACAATGCTCACATGACTTACAAACCAAAGAAGCGAACAATGAGAAAAAGAGCTGAATATCAGTGAGCTAGAAAGTTACTCCAATCCAAACTATATGAGTATATATGTATTACGCAAATACTAAATTAAAAAGACTGATAAGTTGAAAAGTCCGTCAAAGAATGCTAACTAGCTCTTGTAGAATGCGTTGAGTTCAATAAAACTTAGTGGGTATCCTGGATGAACACTGAGTTGAAAGTGTACGATGACATCAAAATGAGGGTGTCGCTGTAATTTTAGGACAACAATTTCTGTCCTTTCCTTTTATCCAATAGTGAGTTAAAATGTTTGTTGTCAGTCGTTGTTTGCAACTTTCACCCTCTCATGCGAAATGTTTGATGGAATTGAACAAATTGTTGACATTTTCACCAAAATGTGGGCCCACCAGAAAGTAACAGTGAGATAAACACTGTGCGGCTGTCATAAAACCGAAAATGTACTAGGAATTACGGATTTGATATAAAGTGGCATGCATCCATTGGTCCACACCAAATTATACAATCATACATCACCACCCCACACCTATTGTTAAACGTTATGCAATAGTGTACTCAAGTATGTTTATTCTAAATTATTAATAGTAAAATAATTACATGAAGAACCAATTTCCCTCGTTTTTACGGTCGAAGTTTGTCTGCATCTCTTATGGGTGCCAAATTCTCTAGTAACATTTAGAAGAGAAATCTTTCAACAGATACTAGGTAGTTGTGGAACAGCGCACTGGTGAAAGCAGAGATGTATTGGAACTGTGATATTTAGTCAGTGTAGTCTACCACCTAACAAACACTCAACATTAAGCCATCAGGCAGTACAGCAATATAATCCGTCTAGTTTTGTGACATTTTCCTAACAAAGTTTTCATCATCTATTAGAAACATTTGTCAAAGGCATCGTTGTTCGGGGATCGTTTTGTAGATTCGTACCAGTGACTGACAAATCGGTACATAAATGACTTGTGCTTAGCGAGTTTGTATGTAACCGATAGTTCATCTGTTCTATGAAAAGAAATGAAACACATTACCTTGAGTCGCATTAAAGTCAGTAGTCTAAGGTCAACCTCGAATAGTCACTTCTTACTCTGAGTGAATCAGCCACCAGAACTGAAACGGATGTTCCCTTATACTCGAAGTAAATTTACGCTTCTTTACCTTGGACAAAGCAGATTTCGGCTCTAATCACATTGACTTTGCACTTGCTTAAAAAATCCACTGTTTCTATTAATTTAAAGGCTCAACAATCTAGGTTACAATGTGACTGTCAGGAGTTTGTCATAATTTACCAGAGTAGTCAAACATATATCAACATCAATCTCAGTGGAAGTTCATATTCTGCTTAGTGATGTCCACGTGCAGCACCTCTAAATTTGTTTGTGCGCAACACGGCTGTCCTGTATAGGTCGTCATCGATTGCCAAATAGTGGAACTAAGTATCTTTCACCTGCACAGTTCTCTCTCTTGATTCTTTCTTATTGGTAAGATGCCTGTAATTCTCACCGACTTCACTCAATTTTGACAAGTCTGAGTAACAATCAATGACAATATTCAACGACTGCAAGGTAGTTTAACACTCAAACCAAATGTCATCAAAGTTTTATAATTTATTCTTGTTCTATAAAAAACACTTTTATACTAGTTCTACATGTGACCTTACAAGTCACAGTGTGGCATAAATTACAAAACTAAAGAAACTGACTTCTTTAAAATGTTGACCGTTTTGTCGCAAGCCAATCTACTGTTCATCGATAATTTGAAAAAATAAACTAATTTTTACCCCTGATTTCTTACTTTATTGAAGAATGCGCAATTGTAATGCACTAAAAAAAAACGGGGCATATACCAATAAAAGCTTGGCGGAAAGCATATACATTGAAAGTGTCTGTCTTCATGTGAAAAACTGATAGTCAACGATTTGAATGCTTCAGTGCATACACCTTGTTCAAGTTTGAAAGCTTAATGTGTCTGCCAGTTCAGATGTAACCATTCGAATTGTACAATTATATGTTCTTGTATATTCAAACTATTTTAACTAGATGCGGATTAGTCATATTTTCACCAAGTTCATTAATTGATAATATTCTCACCCAAAGCTGCTTGTTTTACAATCATGCGGTGGGTCCGTCGGATCAGAACTGCCAAAGGTCTAGTTGAAACTTAGGTAGTCTTATAGTTGTGGAACAGGTTATACATTGGTGTTGTTCACCGGATAGAAAATCACCCAGAAACTAAACATCAAAGACGAAGTACACATACACATATTCTGATTGGCTTACATCACATGCCGTGATATATCACTATCTAGGATTTATCTAACTGCCAGACAATATAACTGTAAAAACTGACCAAGTAGCGCCAAGCCGAACAATGCGAACGTAAGTGGGATTGTCGACGGAGGGCACCAGAGCAGGAATAGCAGAAACCCAACCGAAAGCACTGGAATTTAAACGAAAAAGTATATCAACTAAATATACTTCATCAACCGTCTAAAAATTTCTCCGCCTACTCTGCATAGATTGAAGACTGGCTGTTAGAGAGAATTAAATCATTCTTTTATCGGATCGGGCAATATGCGAAGAACACGCAGACTAACAGTATACGCGCAAGAGACAGTTTAGTAGAGGCGATAACAATAGCTGAATTTGGTCTGCTGATATTACAGAAAATACATCTTACTCAATTTCTTGCAGTTATGAAAATCGCTCAGATGGTGAATGAATGTTGTGACTTTTCAGTGCACAGTGTGAGAAAGCTCTTGTCCAGTGTTACATCCATATCCGGATATTTGAGAAGTAAGTAACCTAAGTATGTGTGTTTAGCTAAATGCACGTTATTTGCCAGAAGATTTCTAAAATACATCTCCGTATTCCCAATAATTATGTGTCACATCTCTTAGCCCACTGATGTTCGATGGTGTGGACACTAAGTTTCTCTAGGTCAAATAATAAACTTCATTTGTAAATCAAGAAATGGGAATCACTATAGTCCTTCCAATTCAATTATCGCAGATGTTCAATTTTTAAATTGTCACAGATTCAATCCAGATTGGATTATGGTTCTTGTTTGTTTCAAACATTGCTGACCTAAACTGACATACATTTAAAATGGTAATGGAAATAATTGTTTTTAAACTGCTTGCAAACAAAATCGTACCACCAAAATAGATATCCATTTTCATTATACTCCTACACTGTTTGTAATAACCGTTGTTTTCTGTTCGAAGCTTTCATCGAATTATTGATAATAATTTGCTAGATCATGTTATATCATTATTATTATCAAGATCATTAAAGTGCCTGGGAAAATAAACAAATGGACTCAGCTAATCAAACCTGACAATTACAGTTGGTATGGTTTTATCATAAGCAATAAAGAATCGCAGCGCTTCAACGGGCCTTGTAAATGGTTATGCACATCGTCACACAATACAAAGTGAATGGAGAGACGAAATATACTGATACGCCCAAGACATGCCAGCTAAAATGCGAATGAAACAAAAATAGTTTATCCGGAAAAAAATACACACTTTACGTTTTAACATCACGAACATAAACATTAATGTGCACATAACGATAATTCCCGGACGCTAGAGTTGCTAGTGACAAGTTCATGTATGGAGAAAAATGAGTTCTTGTGGGATTGCATTTTGATATTGCTTCTTGTATTTCTCTCTGATTACGTTCATATTTTAATCTGTGATACCACTTGACTACTCATAAGCACTATACTGTGATTGCTCACTCACACCACACCCCTTCCTCCTTGAAAATCGTTTCATCTGCAACAAATTTCGTGCAGGCTCTGCTCGTTCTCTCAACGATCTGTGTACCGGTGTTAATGATGTCGAAGTAGCCGGCGTGCAGTTTCTTCTGATAGAAATATTATATCACTTGCATAGTTTATTTTCGTGAATCCTGTGCTGATTTTTCACATTGTTAGCCAAACATTCTGACCCGCGGCATTACACTGCTACATACGGTCCCCTCTAGTTTGTGAGTAAGTTCCCGAATCTGGTGCTCCTAACTTTTAAAATGGGCCGGAACATAGCCCATCAACCGCGTACTCCTACGGTTAACTGTTTGTTGACAAATTTCGACGAAACTGTTAGGTTGTGGTCAGCCAAAGTGCGTGTTTCTGTTAACTTACTTGCATTCACCCGTTGGTATGCCACAAACAGAAATTTCTAATTTACTAGCAGACTTGGTATCTACCCGTAAATTAGCTGAAACAACGATTTCACCTTTGTGCCCGCTAGCGAAAAGCGGTAGGCCAATAGGTTCAGTGGTAATATTTTTTCGCGGGCTCCCTCCTTTCACCGCCAATTGCTCTTCAATTGTATGCCTGTTTCTTTTCGTTACTTCTTTAACATCCGGGCACCGTTCAATCACAAACATAAACGATTCACTTTGTACGTTTCCGTTCCGGAATGATCCATCAGTTGCTAAATTTTGACAAAAGTTTGATTAGTTCATTCTGCTCAACGAAACCAACAGTTCTTCAGTATTTCATATAAGAGGCTCTCCAGGTCATTAAAGTTTATATGCAGTGGTCATAGAAACCAACGCAACCAAGGAAGTGTCGTGGTGCTTTCTCCGCTGTTGGCATGAGAGTTGCCGTAGTCAACATCATTTTCTTAAGCCGCCCTGCTCAACCATATGACCGGGTACAACCACCTTTTGCTTCACCAGTTAAGGTTTTGGACTACTGATTCCCAGGTCGGTTTTTCCAATCTCCCACAATACATTTGAAGCATACATCGTACGATTTGTATAATTGGTACTGTAGACAACCATATGATTCTGCTAAACATTAGTATTGTGTAAGTAGTCCGGTATTTTCAGCAGTAACCACTTGAATTTGAAATGGTCACTTGATGGCTCAAATAGTACACATCCGAACCGAAGCGGTTTTATATTCAATAGCGTAAGCTGTTTTATCTCGATCCGATTACATCATGGGCACTTGCCAGCATCATGACTTCAAATCCCACATTGTGGAGATTCTAGATTTCTACTTCTTGCGAAAAATCGCCGACATTACTGGGACAACCATAACTTTATTGACCGTAATCTGGTTGAGCCAACTGAAGTCAACACGATGTAGAAACTTTCATTTGGCTTCCTCACCAACAAAACAGGAGAACTGAGTGGGTCATCCGACTGCTCACTGATTTCTTCCTTCTGTGTGTGTCATTTGCAGTTCAATTTCCTGCGGTATGTGTATCGGAGTTCTTCCGCAACCTAACGATCGAAATCACCTTGGTTCGACGGACATTTCCTGTTTAATGTGTCCTGGTTTGTTGTGAGCGAGTCTCGAAATTTGCGTGGCACTACATTTAATAGCCGGATGACACACGTTAGTATCGGTTTATGTAGTCAAGCGGTCCAATTTGGGGTTGACGCCTTCCCAATGGCCAACCCACCCCACTGACAGGCTTGTTTAGCCTTCAACCAATAATAACCTCAGCACGGTCGGAAAAACCTGTTTCCACTGCGGTCTAGCATGCGTCAGGAGAAATGACGAACAGCTATCTTATTACACGACCACCGACCCGAACCCCTTACTCTATCAGGTCATCGGCTTTACTCTTAAATCCACCGACTATTCAAACGACCACTGCAAAAATAGAACAGCCTTACTTGGCATTGGTTCAGTCAGTGGAAATGTCACTGTTATCAATCAATCAGCGTTTCCCCTCCAACTGATTTCAGTTTTAGTCTGGGATGCTGTCGTGTTGATTGCACCTAGTACCCAATTTCTCTGCTTCGACTAAAAACAGTCAGAGAAGCTTCTGTCTAACTACCACTTTTTCTTTTTCGACTGGCATGTACTCCACCAATGTCCAAATCTCATGTATCCTTAGGACATCTCATTATGAATTCTCCTTATCTTTCTTATCCTCAAGGCCGCCACATCCTGAGTTAGCTTTCAAGTTCAGTCGGTTTTCTTGGTTCGTTCGATGTGATCTCATTAACCAATAGGAATTCTTCCATCAGAAATTGACTGTCCACGCCGGTCAACTCTTCTACACTCATCGGATGGGCGATATGGGCAGTCTTGAGGTTCTTTGTGATTACTGGTGGCGCTCCTTCTGGATCCAAACTGGGCACCCTGGAACCATTGTACTATCCCCCAGTAGCTGACAAGGTTGCCAAGCCCTACGATCAGCGCCTCCTTTACGGCTGTCGACTCCGGCTTATCAGAGTCCACTTCGCACCGCCTCCAGCACCGATTTCGCCCTGCTGTTAAAGATTTTCCTCAGGGTCGCCATTTTTGCCCAGTTAAAGCTGACTTCCATTATCCTACCCAATTCCCTAAACTACTACAAAAAGCACCAGACGTCACCATCGCTAACGGCTTCCGCCACCCAATCTTCGTCCTCAAACCTGGTCATCAAACCAGCTCTTGTGGGTCAGTATCTTGGGTGTAACAAAGATTGCCTATTACAAAAGCTAACACATATGATGTGTGTTTCAACAACCCAACAAACAAACATTCACTTTCACATAACGACAACCTTGGGATGCCACAGCTGCTAATGACAAATTCATGTGTAGATATGCGGGTCACCTGTAATGCAACCTCAATACTCAACGGTGGCACTGGTAGATTCCAGAATGAACTGGCTGAGAAAACCTGGATCGTCTGATGGATTATGTACGATAGAACGGGTCGGGTATATAGATGATCCTGAATGTGTCATTTCCCAGCATTCAGTTTGACTTCGTAACAAAGCACTTGCTGTGTCACGGAGTGCCGTTTTCGTCGCTGGTTCGAATTCATCAGAAGCTTACAATCTTGCAGTTGGTTTCATTCTAATCATCAGATCTGTCATATTACCTATTAGTAATCAATTAACGTTATCTGAGTAAGTGCTGTGCCCTACTGTGGGCGTGCAAGCAACACGTGTGCGTCATTGAGGCACGTGTTGGTATGACTCATCAGTCACGACATCCCACCGTGCATGATCCGTCCACCTCCGATCGGACTTGGTCATGTAGCCCTTCTTGCTTGGATGTTTGCTTTTGCATACTTAAGTTTGCATATTAATTTCCTTGTACAAGCTGCATTTCTACAAGCAGGTCATTCCAGACTGCAACAAAATCCCGTTCTCTCTTACAGTTTTCCAACTCTATAGAATACATCCCCGCCGTTCGAATGCATATCAGTATCATAGTCCTAATACAACTGTTGGACATATACGAAACTTGTGCCCTGTAGAGCTTTGAGAAAGGACGTTTTCGTTTAAGACAAACAATAAGTACAACTTACCAAAACACACCAAGGTAGTAACCAACATCTGAATCCAAGGTAAACGCAAATCAAGGTGGTCGTGAAGGGAGATTTCCTTCGGCTGCCCAGATGTTCTCTTAGAATCAAACATATGGGTTTTGAACCGCTTTGGGATGCACATTCCATTCACTGGCTCAGATGCCTCGATTGGAAGTTCCAAACAAAGAGGAACGTTGTCTAACCTTGGATTAGAGCTAAACAGGATGAGGAATACACGTAACAATTGTTTGTGTAACACAAAGAAACATTCAATTTCTAAACTTAACAAATTTTGAAAATCGTTGACTTAAAACTGTAGTAAAAATGGTTAAGTAATAACATGTCAAAAGGAGTTGATTTATGTTCTCCAGTCTATAACTGTTAACATAATTAATGTGACGAGAAAAGTGGCATTGTTCTCTTCTCACTGGTTACTGTGTTGAGTTGGATGAGTCCAGAATGATATACTACGGAAAACAGGTTTTTTCAAGTGTAGGCAAAGCTATATAAAACTTCTCTATAGAGACAGTTGCTTTTTTCTACTCAATTCCATATTCTACAAAAAATAAACTGTGGTCAACTGCAAATAATGTCTTGTTTTCAGATTTTAACATATGAGAGCTGAGTAAGTCGGAATAATGGGTGTGGTTGAATAACACTATTAACCTAATTGCTTGATCAAAGTTGGTTACGTTGTTTTGATTGGTTCAAAACTAACATATGGGTAGTAACGTGTACGCTCAAACACAGCTAATTACTCTACTTTATAATAAAACCACCGTGGTGTGTGTGGTAACCTCACAACCAAAAGAATCATAAAACGCCTGTAGGCCAATCTGTTTATCAACTTCCGTAAATAAAAGATTGTGAAAAAACGGTTCGAATAATTTGTAGCATACATACATACATAGCACAAAACATGAGTCATTATCATTCGTGTAGTACAGAATGATTTGCACACTAATTCAGCTTGTGTACAGCGTGAATCGATCGTCCATTTAGTTTTAAGTGTTACAGCAGTACAAAAGAATCCGTTTGGAAAAAATGGATGCTGTCTGTTCTCAAGGAAGTCGAAACTTTCGAAGTGTCATTCGAGCTGATAACCACCACAGACTGCTATCAAATTAACATGTAACACATACAGTTTAGACAAAAATTTACTCCATACAATTAGGTCTATAGAGTACTGTACATTTATAACGTGTAAGTTGAAGTCTTAATCTTGAAGAATTGAACTTTTGCTTAAGTAAATAAACATCTGCCCCAAAGCGTCATCCAGTCGGAGCTGAAAGATGACAGTTTTGCTGTAGTTTGAATGTATTCATAAAATTTAATACAAAATACTAACTTTATTCAACCGGGCAATAATCATTAAGGTAAGTTATGTGCTCAAAACTTAAAAGTTTTGTTGAGTCACATATTCAGATAGTCAGTCTAGTTCGAAAGACATAGCTTATTCAGGAGGTTACCTGTTAAGAGAGGAATGACAGGTTAACTCATTTTTCGTACGCATTCTATAATGTAGATTTTTTGTTTACACATAATTATTGTTTTCACAATGTCTCTTAAACTCACTCAGCACTAGTTGATGGAAAATATTCGTATTGAGGACAGCGTGGTAGCACCTATGAAAATGCGTTCTTTTTTTCGATGAACAATCCAGAAAGTGTAGACAACGGTTAAATAGGATCCATCACACAAACGATTGATGCCATTGTTTATATAACCATACCCTGGGGATGCATGTTCACAACGACGGTAGCCACAGGATATAATTCAGAAGTTGTCACTCATTTTCGACGGGCTTTGTGTGTTTGTTCTCTTTACTAGTTGGGCAACAAAGCCGAGATTATGTTTTGTATTTTTAACTGTAGGCGGACTTAAGGTATTCAAACTCAGTGGTGTAACTCATGCAAACACGTAAAACAAGGTCAGGGTGCTGGGAACGCCGTGTCTTCTTTCATATGTAGTGTTGTGTGTGAAATCCAACTTGCTATTTTTAGAGTGGAATCCTTCAGCTATGTTCTAGTGGCACTTATCTACCCTTTGCACGTAAGGACAAAAAATTAATTTCAAATTGAACATCACTCACAATTGATCGCAGCTGTCACATTCCCATGAAATTAACCAAATCCCCGACTACCCATCAGTAATCTAAAATATCGCCTAGCAG
>LUCH01000412.1:3135-17587 GCA_013368495.1 Paragonimus heterotremus
CGAATTAGTGTATAGTATGCACTGGGTGTGCACAGTCAACTTTATAAATTGCTTAGACGCTTGTTACGAGTGCGGTGTCAGTATTTGGAAGGACGATAATGGACGGCAATGCCCGCTGACGATCTAACATTCCGCGATCGATTTCTTATGTGTTTAAGCTCTTCGAGTCGAGATAACTCGGCCGGAATTCGAACTGGCAACCCTCTTCTTAAGAACAGACGATTTTATCCAGTGAATTACCAGTCTTGTCAGTTTTACTTGAGACGGGCTTGTTAAAGTTTCTGTTCGTTTCTTGAATCTACAACCCGTCAGCTGGATGCACCCTATTCATCTCATAATTGATTCATGTTACTATTTTATACAAGCCACGGCTACAAGACTTCCTCTCATTTTTACTCACAAACTGTTCTAAACCTTCGGTGGTTTGAGTCCTGTCGGTGCATGCACTTGTTGAATCCATTGTTCCAGTCATCATTCTTATTTTTGTTCCTTCCCCTCACGGTACCTAACGGTTATCGATCACATCGTCTCACAGTCTCACCTATCGCGGGTAACGCCTGCTTTTATGTTGCACGTTGACCTGTATGATAATCTGTATTTTGGACTGGTGTTGTCTTGGAAACATCCGCGTGTCTGTCACGAGTTTTAACTTATCCAATAGGTATTGACCATATTCTCCCTTCCTCTCCTTCAGCGTCCATTGACCTCTCTTGCTTGCGTGCACTCTCAGTTTGTACACCTCTGTCTCTCATCTGATATGTATTCATATCGTCAATTGGTCCATGTCAATGTTCAGTCTTGTTAGTGATTATTCATTCGCGTACGGTTTAATCGAACGCAGCTTCTTGAACGAGCGGGTAAACATTTTAGCGGATTCGGGGTTTGGTGCACCGTGTTCCTTGTAACCACTGTACTACAGCATGAAGGTGACATGTATCACTATGCGCTACGATTTGTTTTTCTCTCTCTCATCAGTTACAAACCTAAAACATACGGACTATGTATATCGGACAAATAGAGATAAGCATTAAGAGTAGTGGGCATGTAATCAAACCGTGTTGTGCAATCAGAACTAGAGCGGGCTGTCAGGTTATTTTAGTCATCTCTGCTCACATGGCACCGACTGATAAGTTGAGATGAGCATAGTCTTACTAAATTCCGGTAACTTCAAGCTCCGGTTGCTCAGCACTTTCTAGAATGCGTTCACTGGACCAGTTCGGTAATCTGTAGTCATGAGTGTTTAGCAGTAGATGATGCAGGTCTTCGAGAATCAGGTTCACTAGCTTATGGTTGTTGTGTAACCAGTTGTTACGGCCATTTCTTGATTTTTTAGGTCGTTATCTGACATGGCCCTTAGCCTGTTCCGCCTATGTGAGCATCTTTACCACTGTCAACGAATTGGTACATGCGGTGAGAAACAGAATAGTTTAACCAGCTGCGTTCTGGATTGCGAAGCATTGATTGTTTTGATGGTTTGGAGAAAACGTGATTACGCAGCCGTATACGTAAGAGATGAAGCTGATTTCGTGCATGCTGTCGTCCGCCATTGTTGTTTTTAAATTGTGAAGTTAGAAATACGTAGGTTATTTTGAGAAATTGAAGACCGTCTTAGGTTTTCAAACTTTTTAAGCCTGTAAAGGACTCGTAACATTATATTCTTGATGTAGTTGGAAGTATAGTTGCGGTTTTGATTGCCACACGGGATTCAGCAACCATTTCCTTTTTCCAGTCGGCTGTTTCCTAATTGTCTCAGTCTAACAAACCTGAATGATGTCGGTCGAACGACCGTTGTTTGAAAAATCAGAATATTACTGTCTTCCACAGTGGAGCAATTCCACAATGAATTTTGCAACCGATCCAAATACACATTGAGTATGGTGTTTAGGAGTCTCATCAAGTGTTCCTCATGACTTCACTGAAATGGCCTCTCTCTAATTCAACGTTACCCGAGAATAACAAAGCCGGTAATGATCTAGTTAGTACTTGGTCCATCCTATGTGAAACAAATTGATTTTTACACCTTTTCAGATTTTGTTACTATTCTTTTTCAAAGCGACAGTTCCAAATTTGAACATTTCGATCACACGGTAAATCCTAAAGTCGATTGACTGCTGCGTTAACACGGCTAAAACACAACCAAGTTGTGATGGAAGACTTTTCAGTTAATCGTACATATTTCTCAAAAACAAGTAACTATTAAAAGTGGATTTGATGTCGGCAAAATAAATGCTGTCGAATGTCTTTTGAGATATAGTCTGATTACGATACAACTGAATTCTTAGGCAACATGCGCTGTTGAGGATGATGTCAACGCATCTCCCGTATTCGATACCAGAGTCAAATTGCATGGATAGTTAGTGGGAAAAGAGTGGATTAATTTTTCAAAAAAAGCGCACAGAAAGAAATGTAGAAAACAGATGTAGTGTTTGAAATCAAACGAGCAAACATTGAAGCTGACACTGGCTAGTACACTTGAATTTCCACCTAATTTAAATACATTAGTAACCGAATGTGTGGGGAATTCTGCTTCGTAGTAAACTCAAGCACTGCTGTAATTTGCTTACATTATTGAAGAGAAGGTTAACGCGATAGATTCAGAATAGTTTCCAATTTAAGTTACCGTAACAATCTTTTTCTCCCAGTTCTGTCTGACATTTTTGTGATCTTTCTCAAATGGCTTTGAGCTACAGCCCAAACCTTAATTTATTGGCAAGAATGGAATCATGAAAAAGCCATTGCATGTGTGCAAGTTTTTAAAACGTGCATTTGAATGGTAAATGCGTTCCTGTCTGTACGTGTCATTTGACATGGTATTAGAATGTTTGTGAAAATGTGGTCATCACAGGAGGTGAATTTTGAGATAATTTTAATGTGTAAAATCTTGTTGATGTTGGAATGGTGGAAAAGTATACAGCTAGCCGTTCATTCAGTTTTCATGGTGATAACCTGATCAGTTTTTGATTGAATGGCAAAGAACCTAGGTGCACTTTATCCTCCGATGTTTTTTTTATTCAAAACTGATTGCAACCGTCGTATTCAGCAAAAGGTTTCTGATTAGTCCACTTTAAAAGGAAACGTTGGAACCTAGCTCCGCTATTTCATTTGAGTTTCAATAGTTCACTTCGTTGTCTGCTCAGCGAGTCGAGCCCCAGCTCTCCTAGGACTATTCAGTGCCTCAATGACCTAAACACAGGTATGATCTCATAATGTCTAATTAATCGGCCCTATCATTCCCCTAGAGCGGACAATCAATGAGTATCCTGTTATCTTAAATCGATAACTCCTCAACCAGGCTGAAATCGCAGACCCACTAAACACTGATTTTGATCAGCCATCCGTAAATGAGAATGTTTATCGATGTACCTTGAAGATCATGTAAATTTGGTCGCTACCTTCTCATTCCACTT
Organism: Paragonimus heterotremus; assembly: GCA_013368495.1. NCBI lineage: Eukaryota > Metazoa > Platyhelminthes > Trematoda > Plagiorchiida > Troglotrematidae > Paragonimus > Paragonimus heterotremus. The sequence continues at coordinate 6,543 of LUCH01000412.1, forward strand.
AACTTCTTTCGAGAGGCGCTAATCCCCAGTTTTGGAGGCCCATCCTTGCAACAACCCGACTTCGAACTCAGCTCTGCCTTCTTATGAGGCAACCTTGATGTCCACCATGCTATTAAGTTTGCATTGGGCACATTATAATTGTTCAGTCACATTTAGTATTGCGCTAGTTGTGGGCTTCTTTTTGAAGGGGTACATTCAGTAACTGTCCCGTCTACTCATAATGATAACTCTACTGTTGGAATATCTCAGATAATTTTGAATCCTAAACTTTACGTTCCACCCGCCGGGTAGGGTTTTCGGTCGTTGCTAAGTAGTTGAAGTTTTCCATATCAATCGTGTCAAGTTGTCCGTTTGATGAGTTTTGACTCGATTGTAAACCTCGTGACTTGTATCGCATCATTTTAATGTAGGCTTTCGGTAACACTTATCCAAGTATGAAACCTGCTGTGGTATTTGTGTGGTGCTCAGTTGAGAGAGGTTTCTTGTTCGTTCTTCTTGAACGACACTTTAAACCGTGTAAGCGAAAAAAACGCTTAGATGGAGTTGATGCTGCAACGTTATCTTTATAACACTGAGTGACGCGTACACGAATCGGATCCCATGGTTTAAAGCAAATTGAATTTGTTACTATACGGTATTGTTAGCAACGTAATCAGTGAAATAATTATTGCAAAAAACCTCGGTTGTTCACGTTCACAGGGAGTGTAACAACAAATCGGAACTAAATGCGCTGCGCAGAACCAAGGATACAGGCAACAGAGAGCCCTGGTAGGTGCTGGTAAGTGCAAAGCCGGAACATCAGTGTTTTTAGGGGGTGGCTGCATGTGAATTTAATACACATGAACTAGTCAATAGAACACAACACAGTTGAAGCATAGTGAGTGGGACCATGCAAACAGGCGCTTGATGGTGATGTCTTGAGTTGTCAGATCAGGTTCTTGTATGTAGATCCAACATTGTTGGCCCCAGCAGTTACCTTTACTTCAGTGAGCTGAGCACAATGGTTGTTTTGTTTGAAATACTCTGATTTCACAATAAGCAGGCGTGTGTTCTATATGCGATGGTTCTTATGTTGGTCATTGCCCAATGAACTTGCCAGCGGTTGGCAGTACGTCATTCCTCTACGAGGCGCCTTCCAATAGAGACATCCTTACCTAAGGCCACATTCAGCATGAATAGATAAATTGATTGAATGCCTCGTGAATAAACTTTATCCTGGTTATGCGAATAGGTCTTGCCAATCAGTTAGATCATCAGTGCACAGGATGAGTATCTAACATCAGGCACTGGTTTTCGGTCCGAATAACATCGAAGCTTTTGAATGGGATTGGGATACCACCTGAAAAGCGATCGAGACTCGAATCCCACGAACAGGAAGGTGAGACAGACAGGCGGGATCAAACGTGAGTGAAACTCAAGGGTTAAAAACGACAGATCGTTCTTTTGTTTATTAGTCACTTTTTATCAACATGGTTGAACAGCCTAACCTGCAGCGTTACAGTAGCAATCATTTGTCTATTTTGTGCAAGCCGTTACTCTCTTACTATACATTGCTCATCAACGTTTGCCCGATTATAGCTTTCATTCTTTGTTCCTTCCCTTCTTTACAGCGTGAATCTCAACGGTGCTGACGCTGGAGTATTGAGCAAGGGTTCGTTCGGCACGGGAAATGTTCGAAGTACTGTGGAACTTGGTGGTTCCGGTGGCTCCACCGGCAATGATGGAAACCGTCAAAGCAATTGTTCTTGTTAGACACCAAGACGCCATTCCCTGTCGACAAATTAGGCTGTTCATTCATCCAATTCTCCCAAACAACCTCACTTCGATGCCACGCAACTATCGTTTTCACATTTATATTTTTCTCCCTATCGGTTGGTTTGTGTCGGTTTTGTCTTGTTGTCGTCTTGTTTGTGTGTACTTCAAAACGTGAACGCCCATATTTGATATTTAGGGTCGCTTTCATCCTGGTTCTTTGCTTCGGGATAATCACGACGGCTGTATATGGCTTCTGTTCTCATCGACGATACATATTCATCCAACCCATCGCAATCAGGTGGCGGACATCGCCATTCTTCACAAACCCACCCACGCTATTTTGGCTGTTCATACATATCATTCCGGCTCCGTCGCGTTCGCCATTCAGCCTCATTTGGTCTGGCACGTCGGCCAGTTACAAGACATTCCCGGCGTTCTGATTCACTCACTCTCTCTCTCAAACCCATTTCAACGGTTTTGGTAATTGACGCTATGCAACGAATTCGATTCCTCCTGTCCACACACACACACCGATAAAACGATAACCTGATCTGCGATCTACGTTTTTTGCTTTCGTTCTCGGTTATTTTGTTTCTCTCCATCACTGTGCAAATCGGAATGAAACGGCCAGTTCTACCCACAAATGTGTTCATCGTTATGTATGCCGCGCCTGCGTGTGATGTGAATAATCGGTGTACACTATCTGATTTCTTCTTTCCAGAGATGGTACGCGGCTGTGATATTTTCAGTGGTTATTTCTATCTCTCCTTTACAATGTGACTGATCAGATGCGACTGTTTGCCGGGTATCTGTTTGTCTTCACGTGTTTTTCTTCGATTTTGTCTATGTACGCACCATGCATACATAAATGTACAACAGAGGCTTCAAACGGCGTAGTGATTTTCCGCTGTGTGTGTAGTTAGTCTGGATGGGCTGATGCTCGGCTTACACTGTCGGTTTTGCTTAACTGACGATACGTCTTGTCAAAAAATTACCTGTAAGCAGATGGGTGCAGTGAAGTAGAGCCGGACTTTTCCACCCTTTGGTTTTAATGCGCATGTCAGTCGATCAGACTTGGGTACTAGGAGCTTTGGTGTGTTGAAACGACGACCGGATCTGATGGTCACTGTCTGCTTTCATACCGAGCACGCGCGTTCTCTGTGTAACATGTTCGTTTAAACATTCCGATTGTTGTATTCGTCGGGTATCTTGTTTCCTTTCCTTACACCGGACTTTAGTGCCTGTAAACTGAAGAGAATATCGATCAACTGACTGCTCAGACAGAGTGCATTATGTAAGCACCTCTGCACAGTCAGTAGTACGACTCATAACCCAGTGAGTATAGCCGAGTTTTATCTGATTGCTCTCATTCGACCCGCTTCACATGGTTGCACCCGATGGGATAGAGGTCCTGGTCAGCATTGCCCACCGGATCAATGCAATGCATACGCCTCGTCTTCAAGTCAAGGTTGCAGAATAGTTCAGAACCCACAGAATTGGAGGTTTTCATGTTTGCATCAATCTTTTCTTCATGCGAACTGAATGAGAGTAGCCACCGACGTGTGTGTGCATGATTTATCGGCTCAAATGTATGTTGCAATTAACATTTTTATATAGCAACAGGTCAAGGGACGAAATCCTGTTAGTTCAGTAAAAATCGACTATCCTAATGATAATCTGATAATTCGCCAATGCAAATTGAAGGCTGTGTGAGGTGTCCGCATTTCATTGGCACACGTATGTTTGATTCAAGCATAACTGTGGAATGATGATCATCCGGTTAGAAACGTCGGAAACTAGGTAGATTCAGTTGCAGCCTACATATATCCGGCGTTTAACAGACTCTACCGGAAGAATAGACCTTTTTGCCTGAGTAAAGTGTTTACTTGATCGATCTACCTCATAATTTGTTTGCCACTTTGCTTGCGGTGGCGATGACGTTGTCTCTTGTTAATGTGGGTGGCTTAACACATCTGACGAACGAATACCATATGCAATAGACCCGCGACTTCGGTGACATGATCTCCGACTTCTGATGAGTTGTTTGACACTTTTCAGTCAAAGAAATCTCATCGCAAAAAATGGTGGTTCCTCAGCTCACTTGCTGGTGCACATGCGGCGCCTTTCATAGATTGCTCAAATGCAGCTGAAGCCCAGCTTTTTCATCACTGGTTTTCTTTTTGAATTCAGTTGCATCAGTCGTTAAGAGTCCGCTTGGTTGCCCTCGTCATTCCGTTAAGTATGTTGTTACTTTCTGGAAAATTTAAGTTCAATGAGGTGCTGCTTTATCACACCACTAGTCTGTGTTATACGCACAAAACCGTTGGTACAACGGATCAGCTAGTCGTGACGTGGATTGTTTTTCCGACTGACCTGAGTCTGTCCTTTCTTCCTGCTGCGTTTTTTATGTCATGCGTGAACTGTATATACTATCAGTTTCATTTGTATGACATGAGAGTACCACTCACGATACGTTTTTCTGTTTACCGGAACAAGAAAGCTCAGTGTTTAAAGCTTATACACATTTGATATCGCTTGCAGAAGTTGGCTGTAGTTTTTGATAGCGCAGACTTCTACGATCGTTATCAGTTGTACGTACGCTATCCGATATACCTCAGTAAGGTTATGCAGTCCGTGAATCTTGTTGTCGACACATGACGAGTCGTCTATCTTCCCTTTTCAACCGCTCGATGATCGCTGTGCTCTATTCTCGTTTATCTGTTACGACTAGATCAAGTTCTTCACACATTTTTCGAACTAACCTCGAACAGTATGAGCAGCTCTACTCACGTTCTCCCGATGTTATTATTGATCATGCAGGTCTCGAAATTAGGCGGTTCTCATATTCGATGTGAACACTCGTAAGTTTTGAACCCTCAACGGTTGCACTGCTGACAAGCAATTCTGACTGAACGTTTAGGTGCAGTAGCCTAGGCGTCCGTGGTAGGAGCTTAGTCGAGTAGTGGTCAGCATACTAGCCCTGCTTGTGGGGATGCAGATGGTTATGCACGTCACTGGTTAAGGCGAAAATCAGACACGTTTCCCTTCGCAGTTCAACGGTCAAAGCGCTTATTCGAACACTGAGCTGATACAATCAAATAGTAGTAGTCAGAACAATCGACTGACCGTTTTTTAGAGTTTTTCTTGTGTTCAACCACGGCACACATTACCGCTTTTCATTTTGTGATTTGCTTTACAAACGTTCAAACTATTGTGCGCTTACAATTTCTGTATCATGTCTGTCTGAAATTTAGCTACCTGCAAGTCGTTTAACTTAGTCTATCACATTTGTGTTTTTATCCTAATCAACATACAAAAGTGTAACTCGTGACCCCGCTTTGTTTCAGTTGGGCTCCCACACTAGGTCTCGTGGTCATTCCACAATTTTTCTGTTCTGACTGGGAAGGGTCCAAAACGGACGACACAAAACATACCGGAATCCAGCACTGATACGGTTAGAGTTTTTTTTTAGTGGTGTGTGTCCCATTTTTGGAACAGTAACCACTTTTGCAATCACGAATTGTGTTTCCTTCCAAAAAACAGCAAATTGAACGATTTGTTTGATCTTGAAATTTACCCTGGACAACTACTTTGAATGCTTGAATTTTTCTAGGAAAATATCACCTCCACAACATTGCTGTCAGAAGTAAACCTTCTGACTAAACCGAACAGAGCGATCACTTGTTTCTTTCTTTTGGATGTTGGTTTCTTGATTTCAACCGTGCCGTTGACGCTGCGACAATAAAAAGTACTATATCCTATCATACATATGTCTGTCATTCTTCTGATTTAATCAATCAGTCGAATGTCTTTCGCCGAAGTACGTGCATGCCTAATTTCAATCAATCTGATAAGTTTGTGTGTAGCTCGAGCCACCATGCACTGCGAAAGTGATAAAGAGAACTGCTGTCAAAAAATTACGGAAAGATGTATGATTAGTCATAATAGTCCGCAATCGTCTGAGTGCGGGTAAGTCATTGTTTGCTGCCAGTAAGTTGATAGCCATGATGTCCGTAACATGTCAGACGGCACTCACCAACCTCCCTCATTGAGGCGATCAGGATCTTGATGATCGGTGATCTCTGCAAGGCTTTCTAGATAACTAAGATCCCGGGTGGTTAACGGTCTGTTGACATTTTTACTGCATTTCCAGTTGATTGCGTATCAAAGGTTTCAGAAATGTGCGCTAGCGAACGTCCGGTTTTATCACACGATCATCCATTTATTGTGGGTATATTGACTGAAAAGACCGTGGTCAGTCGTAGCTAGTCTGTTCACATTTGTATCCCCAACAGGTCGAGTTTTTGAACTATCGAACAGTGTGCTTTCCATCTAGTCTTTGTGACGTTGTGTCAATCTGTGGTCGCCCTCAAGTTTCTATTCTCTTGAAGGCTGGACTACACTTTCAATCTGCTGTCCTATTTATCAGGTGTTTCGTGAATTCCTTTTTGGTCATTGTTTGGTTGGGGGTAACCTCACTGTCAATCATCTCGTCAGTGTTTGAATGAGTAACATTTGTTGCACTGATATTCCTTCCCAGATTTTCATTTGAGACCTTTGACAATCACAACGCTTGAAAATGCTAGACATACCTGGTTTATTTCTCAATCCAAACTCACAAATTAACCTCGTTGGAGTGCAAACGACATCCGACGATAGATTTCGACCTATTTTGCTCGGGACCCAAAATTCTGGTTCACCATCCAAAACGATACATTCACTGACAAAAAGTTTATGGAAAGGCATGAGAATGAGCAGTGTTTTCATTCGTGTGTCCTTCTGCTCGTCTTTCGTATACTTTCTTCACATAGAGGTTCTACCTTAATAGTTGAAACACCGCGTAAATCGTACTGGACAGGTTTATTTTTGGCTGTCAGGTGAATGGAAATTCTTACTTCACAGATATACGTGGTGGAATATGGTGACAACGTTTACATCATCTCGGTGTGAATTGGCTTTGTTTGAGCTCTTGCGCAATGTGATAGAATAGGCCGCGTCTTTTGGTTTGCTTTTCCTGTTAGTCGTGTTATTCCTCTTGAACTCTGTTGCTTTTCGCAGAACATTCACTTCAATCAGCATCCTGGTACAACTTTTGCTTTGCAACTCACCAGCCTTCGATTCACCTGATGTTGGAATTTTTTTCGAATGTTCATGATAACTGAGTTCTGGTTCGACCAGTGGTACTTGAGAGGTACCCCTTTAAGCACTATTTGATGTTTAGGGGTTGCGGATGTTTGACATGTAAATTTTTTCATTCAAGAGGATTTAATTTCATGAGAATAGTTACTTCTACCAGCATGTTTAACACGAAAAGTTATTCGAGATTGTTGCTTACTTTTGTTTGTGTACACATCACGTGATGCACTAAAAGTGTCCCACGTCCCAAAACTTGGAAACTTTGCTCCACAAGCAAACAATCACTACCGGAAGCAGACTAAAGAAGCACTTCATATAGTTTTGGAGTCTACGGTTATTGCCAGTAACGGTCATACATCAATAGGAGTCTACTTTGGGCTATTCCCGGACTCTGAAACGCAATTATCTCGTTTGAAAGAAAATCCACTTATAGCATATCTCAAAGACAAAATAAACTCAGAACAGTGTGTGAATCAAAAATCCTTAAAAAAAAATTAATGAAGTGCTGCTAACTTTACTGTGGTAATTGGGAATTCGTAATAGTAATCGGAAGTGTACTTAAATACAGAGCTAGTTTCTACGCAGTAGTAATAAAACAGCACGCTTGCCAACGAAATCGTAAGGCAATTAGCAACTGACTGCATTACAACGTTATTATACATGCAGTAAAACAACAACAGCACACAATGTTCCGTTATGAATCAAAATCACCACACCGTTCGCAGTTCAAATGAAAGTCTGGGTAATAGTTATGACGTTGCTTTTTTCCACACGTTCAGGAGTTCTTGTCTGCGTCTGCTTGACTGCAGGTACTTTTTCAACAAATTAATTTAAATTTTAAACAAACTTAGGGAGGAAATTCTCACTCTCCGAAAATTCAACGTACAATGCAAATGAGAGCTTCAAAACCCTCCATGCTATTAAAATCAATAAAAGATGGGCCAGAATTGGTAACAAAATTGGACATGCATTAGTGACGGACTGCGTATCTGTGAATGAAAGTTCACGTTCACCAAGAATTGGTAAAGCATGTCCAATAGTACCCTTAACAGGCATAGTAGCAAGCTTCAATATAGCAGAAGGTTCCAGCCGGTTCACGCAATGAACAAAAATAGAACATTAAATATTATCAGTGTCAAAAATGAGGGAATGTTTGGGACCACCGCTGACAGTAAAAGATTGTGTTAAATGGTGCATAGAATCAGTAGAAGTTACAGTTAGAGAAGTGGACTGAAGGACAGATGAGAAACTTTGCTCTTCTAAAGAAGTCCGAACCAAACACGCCTTCGAACTACGTCAGATAGTTTGAATGTGACCTATCTTACCACACTTATTACATTTGGAATTGCGAAATGGACACTTAAGTCGAGAATGCTTATGATAACGTGACCTGCAGTTATCCTAATGTTGGACAGAATTCGGATTAGAATGATGTGGTCCAACTGCCGTACTTTTCTGACCAGTTACCTTTTCGAACTGCCGCTGTTGTTGGCGTGCCCGTTTCCCAGCACTGTTGACGCTATATAACACAGCTGGTTCTTTGTTCACTGCGGCTTTTACATTCTGAAATTGTTCACTGACAGCTCTGACAGATTGGAAAGATGCCTTCTTCAGTAATAATAACTTTTATTGAAGACTGGAAGCATTGATTCCTGTAATTAGTCGGTCTACGTGTTGAATTTGTTGCTGATCACCGAAACTACACCTTGCTGCCTGAGTTTGAAGTAGAAAAATGAATGGAGAAAATCAGAACTCAGTTTAAATATTAGGTCTCAGTGAAGGACTCGATCGGAGCAAAACAGCGTTTGAATACCGATCGATCAAGAATGTGCAGGCGAGTTGGCGTTGTTTTTGTTTGGCTCGTAAACTCATAAACTTAGAAGCAAATGTGACAGGAAGAACCGCTAATACCGACCGCGGCAAAATCGATCCATCAGACAGTTCCGTGATTCGGTGACACACACGATCACAATGTAGTGCCGTATGCCTCCGTCATACCGCAAACATCTGATAACAGTTTACCGCTATTCTAATCCGTTCTGTTTTCACTATTGTGGGGATCAAAACTCCTATCCCAGTCTAGATTATGATTGTTTGCTTGAAATGCTTTGATAAAAGACTCGTATTCGGCGTATATTCAATCCTCACCGATTTTTCCTCAATTCTAGTCCAGTTGAACCGCCAACTTTTGGTTTCGGCAAAATTCGTGGTAACGAAAAATTCTTAGAGTATATTAATTCGATGAAACTATAATTGATTACATCATTTATATACTGACTTTTTGTCTACGTTCAGTAGTTCATGTTTATCTAATCACTAGTCCGCTGATGTTTGCTTACTAGCCACGTTTAAGATACCTGTTAATGGAAACTCTAGCACACTATTGAGATTTCAGTGCGACGATTCATCATACATTCTCTGTCCACTTGCGACCCACGCGGCTTGAATCAATCTGAAGCTACAGAACGGTATCAGAAACTCCTGCGAAAAATTCCAAACTGCTTTCAAGTAAGGGAAACTGATATCAAGGCAGGCGAACATCTTATCCAGTTACCTTGAAATCAGCTAACTACAGGCTTCATGATACGATAGCTGTTTAATTTTTAAGATAATTTCGATAAGCTATCCCATTCTTCACGTTTGCTAATCCATGGAATGCTGTGTATTTAACTGGTAAATAGTCAGAGCGTTTGATTAGTACAAAGTGAACATCCCGACTATTTGCACGCAACTTTCTCATTTGGAGCAATATCCGGAAACGAGTGCAGCTGAAGTGTTTGTTGTACTAACTGAATCGTTTCTGAACCGGGTTCATTGAAGACCTGGTAAACAAGACCAAGACAAAAGCACGGTTGTTAAGGTGGAACTTCTCGATAGAGCAAAGATTTGATGCAAAGTAGCCATCACAGTAAAGTGGAGCCAAGCTGCTCGTTTGAATGGAGTCGGTCGTCAAAATGTAAGCGGCGTTTCTTTCACTCCTTCAACGTAATCCCGCACAACGTCGCGTACCCGGAGGGTGTTTGCAAACTTTTAGCTCGAAATCAGTCAGCAATGTTTGTCTCATAAAACGGGTATTACTTACAACTTTAACCTTTGAGACAATAACCTGTGGTCTGAAAATTTAGTTACTTGTGTCCAAGAAGTGTGTATGGTCGCAGACAAATCTTATGCCTGTTGGGGACTTACCACACAGGAAAGTCAGTCAAGTGAGAGAACTTCCAAACCAGTTATCAGTCGAGAGTAAAAGCTTGTAAGCCCAGTCATCCACGAAGCTGTGGACCAAGTGGAATGTAATCTAAGCTCGGATCAACCAATGACAAACTGGCAAAATTGTCAACGTTGGAACAACTAAACAAATGACGGAATTCTGTCATGCAAAACTTATAAAATCAATGATTACAAATAAACTGCAGCACTTGGTGTATTCTGAACTGCCATTCAACCTCGCGTTTAAACAAGAATAGGTTACAACCTCGTACTGAGTACCTACGTCTAGTGGGCCCGAGTAAGGAAGAAGTTGGTCGCAATGGGATGTACGTTCGACGCTAACCATCACGAAGAGTTTGCAGTTTATCATTCTATCCGTGTAAATTACAGCATGACAGTAAGAGGAAGGTTGCGTCATTCTACAATCCAGATTGTACAGATCATGTGACGCAGAAACTATCATCTAACTGGATTTTAGTCCGATGGTTTGTACTGAACGCTGCATTGATGCTGAGGTTCAATAACACGACCGTTTCCCTGGTGTAGATGTTCTTTGTGGAATTGAGCGGTCTTTAATTCACATTAGCTTATCCTCTATTAAGATATTAACGGTATTGTTATTTTTTGGTCAACCTGTTTCCTTTTATCTACATTTTGGTGACAGACAGGAAGATCCTAAACTATAAGGGTTTCAGTCTGATATTGGTGCAATTTCTGATAATTCTATCTAACTGTGAATACTTTTGGCGTATGTGTTTGACACAAAGTTTTCTTCATCAGCGCAGAAAGAAGACATATGTTGCGATATGTTAACAATTCGTTTACTCTCATCAGTCGCAAACGTAAAACATGCAAGTTATACATGAGAGATACATTAGAGGTAGACAGGGTGTGGACACGCATACAATCACACCACGAATTATGTCATCACCACCACGGCAACCCTA
>LUCH01000412.1:18965-87787 GCA_013368495.1 Paragonimus heterotremus
TGTTTCTGTCAACATCTGAAGCGGGGTATTTTTTTTGTAGATGCGTAAGCTTAAAATGGTCCAACTTTTGGTGTCAAGATGTTGACGTGAAAGTCTGACTTGCCTGTGTTGGTTGATACATTAATTTGTTCATTAGCAATTATTTTCATAAAGATCTTAGAAAATGCGCACATAAAAAGCCGGCTTACCCCCACCCCAGTAACTTCTTTACAATGTTTTGATATATTTGTGGTAAGGGACTCGAGTATAGCTAGATTTCGACCGCATCTGTGATTCCCAACTTGAACGATATCGCCTTCTGGGGATGATGTAACACACTAAGTGGCAAAAGTAAGAGACAGAATAAAACGTATCCTGCTATTTTTAATCTGAAAATCTAATTTTGTCTTGAACTGCTTTCTTCTCGACGCAGTGATCGTTGAAATAATGCACTGCTTTGTGTTTAGTTTTATTAAGCGTATTGAGGTGCCAGTGTTTTGAATCTAGTACTTGCCCAGTGCAACACACGTTAGGTTGCCTAAAAGGAGTAATTTAGAGAGTTTAAAAAATCAACAGGATGATAAGTTAGGAAAGTATAGAAAACATTAGTGCAAACTATTTTGTTCTTCAACACTGCTTTACAGCCATATATTTCAGCATATTTATAAACTAGCTGAGTAAACAAGCCATAAGGTTTACAATTAAGTTACTTTCGGGACTACAAGCTAGTGATGTAGAAACTGGTATTCAGCTACACGGAATAAATTTTTTTACAGCGGTCTACACAAATATGCAAGCTTACTCATGTCTAAACGCAGGTGACTTAGTAAATGTCGTTGTTAATCTCTCCATTGTGCTGATCTGAGAACCGAAATATTGTGCCGCTTTCACTGCCGCTAATTCATTCCTGTCAGTGGTTATACATCTCCACGGGTCATCCTTAGTCGCCTGTCATTGTTTTTTGCCTCACCAAAACGCATAATTTCCGTAAGAAGATCAAGCTGGTACTACACCCATGGATGAAGGTCGTCCACATTAAATTTTTGCTTGTCACTAAGCACCACAAATCTTCACTGGTACGTCCACGGGACTCATCACCGCCATTATTTTCAACTTTCAGCAGTATTCACTACTGCGATTTGGCCTTCAGCGATTCTTTTAATGATGTACAAAGAAGTGGAGTAAGGAACGGGTAAAAGTGTATAGAGATAAGCAGTAATAACAGACGAAAAATAAAAGAAAAACAAAACCGGAAGACAGTTGAGAAATGGGAGGGAAATACCATCAACAACCATGCGAATACTGGCTCTCCAATAACTACGACATACTGCTATTTAACAAAATGCTTATAGCCAGCGATGTGAATGGTTACAAAATCCTTAACTGGGTAGACAGCATCATATAACCTTGCATTGCAGGGCGGTCAATACTTCTACAACTCGTGACCTGGTCATCGCCTGATCGCTTTGTGTTCCCTTCCATTCATTATCAGTCACAGTAAACAGCGAGAGGCGTGGCAATCTCTTTGTCGGCATACCGAGCATATGACTCAACCAACGAAGGCTCTGTATTTTTAATGCCACAAGTGTAGCGAAATTGTACACTCCACAATAACAAATTGACAGACTGTCGCGTTTCCACACAGCTAGTTTATTTAATGCAGGCTAACTGGTGATCGAATAGCAACTGTTTGGAAGTAATCTCCCCACGAGTGAGTCAGGCTTCTGATTCACAGAGCAAATCCGAGTACATACATCCTTTGTAAACCTTGTCTTTATTCGACAAATGAACGTATCTGAAACGGCGAAAGTGACAAGATTCAACACTAATCCCATGTTCATCTACTTCGTATTCAATGGCGTTTGAGGAAAACGAACTTTCTCGTCCTTCGGCAATCAAACCAAAGACAGCACCCACATTATTTGAGTGCTTCTTGGTGAAGTGCCAGCGTAAACGTGTCATCATCACCTTGGAACTCTTTCATCTATTAGCCGCCTGTCGACTGATTCTCTGTCAGCCCTATTTGGAAAAAGCTGACAGTCGTTCACTGACAGTTAATTAGCCATGGAGATGAGATTCGGTAAATTTCGGCATAGCAACTGTGCCTCAAAATACGATTACAATACCACATGCTGAGTAATTTCCAGATCTTGCAGCTAAAATTCGACAAGGTTGAACCAAACGGCATAGCGGTTGCATGAAGCCAGTTGCATGGTAGACAGCAATCAGTATTAAACAACTCAATGCAATTGGTATATGCGGCGTTGGATAGTATCACAGAGCTGTTACCCCTGATTGAAACTCACTATCGGATTTGACAGCATGGTCCACTGTAGTTTCGTTGCTCACACACAACTCACGACACGGAGGTTCGTCCACCGAGTTAGTGATTCCGGTTGGTCGTTCAGCAATCTCGCTTCCGTGGTCTGGACGTCATTGGCGCAAGTCAGTTCACTATATACGATCAGCATATGACAACATATGTTTGAACCTGGTGATTTTGGATAGCACTGACGTGATTCTGATTCGGTTTATCGTGTGTAGAACGTTAAGGTAATGTAATTACGTGGGAATATATAATTATATCATGGCAGTTTCTCATATAGTTTCAGTTCCTTGAAATCAATAAGCAGTTTAAGACAAGCCTACACTTACATGGTGGTCAGTGATACCTGTTGATTGGATATTAATGCAAGCGATTTCTTACATTTTACAGCAGTCAGTCGGCTAGTGCACTTGGTGGATTTCACACGACAATGCATTGGGTAGGTAACTGTGTCCATATGCGAGACTTCCGAGCTTTCGGTTTGGCTTCCTAGCTCAGCTGGTAGAGCGCTTGCCGCGTATGGACATGATGGTTCTGTCACTAGTTCGAATCCAGCCGAAACCCTGATTTTCCGCGACTGGGTCTCATCTGCATTATGAGGTCCGCCAGATCACTTATAAGTTATGGCAGAAATAACTGTAAACTGTTGACTGGTCTCATTGTTATGTTGCGGGGTATGGGTGATTACGGGAACACGTTGCCTTAATGGAGTAAATGATATTTCGGTTCAGCAAAACTCGCCGAAGTGTAAAACAAATCGATAAGTTCGGTCGGTAGAAGAGTGAGGGACATCACATACACGTTGACAGACGGAGGCTTCTACGTATGCCGGTCTGATAAGGTGATTGTCGCCACACGCTTTACACAGATCAATCCAACTTACTACGCAACACTGTGCATAACATGTAGTCACCAAGATAAGTACTTGACACTGTCTGTTTTTTGAATACCAACCCTAAACTAGTCGGCGGCACCGATCGTAGGGAAATGCGTCAGTGTATTCTGGAATTAGACCCGAAACAAAGAGAAGTCAGTGTACTCGGTTTTTGTCGATCACTCAGATAGCACTCCAATGCTCATGCTGATTGCATGTTTCTGACATGAGGAAAGCCTTGTACCGTTCGATGGATGTACCATACACGCTTTCAGTAATGATTCCAAATCAGCAGTCATTAAATTCCAACACACAGTAACGCCGACCAATTTTGCCTCTGGCCAAGAATACGGCTGGTCCCCGTTTAAACAGAACTACAGTATGTGTTATTCATCTGTCTGGTCTACAAGATGAAGGTTTACAGACGAACGTGCACACACAGTTTGCTCGTTATGTTCGGCACGGCACATACGTATGACGAAACCGATCTCATAAAGTGGGGCATACAGTTTGACTAGTCTGCCCCAAAAAATTGTCGGCCGTGATAGATGTGTCATGCTATCGAGACAGGTCCGTCGATGGGTCAGTGACAAAACCCTGACCAGCTGATTCACTGGAAAGTGACGAAAAGACGACCAAACACATCGCTTACTCGTTTTACTCGCCTTGAGATGGTCAAGCAAAATTGAGCGGTGCTCACAAACGGCTACCCATAATTGGATCGAACAGAAATGGGATGGTGTTGATTAGGATCGGTGTTCATAAAAGCCGCTGGCTGAACACTGTTCATTGACTATCCGCTACACCAGAGTTACTACGTCTCATCTTATCATGTATTGAACACTACTATGCCAAACCTGGGAGTCAGTGTATGGCACCTCCTACCAAACCAAACGTAATAGACAACTTCAATGTACGATCGTTTGCGCATGCATTGCCTGTAGGACAAATGTCCAAGTTTTCCACCCTATCTTTTCACTGGCCTAATTCATCCAGTGTGTGTTCACAACTGTGAAACCCGCATGTTTGGTTCCAGTAATCAAAACCTCCCGCACACGACAGTTTGCCTTGGAATCGTTCTGGTAGTGTCACGATTACGTTTCGGTGCTCGATATATAGTGAAAATCGATGCATATACAAGTATCTGCAAACTTCGTAGGTGACAAGGTGCGCTTCGTTCAGTATCACGCAGCCGCCTTTAGTGACGAGAAAGACCAAAAAAAGCAGTACTTATTTCTATGAGTCAGCCGTCTATAACGCACACTACAGAACGCAAAAGTCTGAATGATTAAAATACAACTTGGTCAAACTAGAGAACTTTACTCGGGTTCACCAGATATGCCCGCTTCAGCAGCGCAACGGTGACATGACTAATTGATCATTTCAGCACTGGTGGCAGACAGATATGCCGGATGGTTTTTTATCAACACATACAGAAAGATAGGGATCGTGAGGAATCAGTGTATCGGCTCAAGAAGAACTCACGCATACTTCAATTAGTATGCCAATTAGTCCCATGAAGAAATCGACATAATGTGCGATTCTGTAACCATAATGCGGCCCTTCTGTCAGTAGACAAATGTAAGTAATATGACTGTTTTTCAAATGTTCACCTATTGATATTCAATCAGTTCATATCCATCCACTCATTTCGAGCGGTGTGCAATAATACATTTTCAGCTTAGCTAAACGGACGAAGAAGCACCCACAATATGATCCCAGCTTAGTTGGATAACCGGTCTGCTATCAGTGAATTTCTGTAACTGAAATGTGCATATGTAGAAAGGAAATGTTATCACACATTGCTAAGCTGCCTCGATAAAACTTTCAGAACAAACTCGCCAGTACTGACTACGGCGAATGTCTACGTACTTGGAAAATAACTGAGTATAAATCAGACAGCCACAGTTTTACATCGCCTTCGAGACTTTCATAAATATGTTTCGCTCATTCAGTTCGGTGGACTGGCCGGATACCAACATTTCTATTTGCACGTGACAATGGTAAAAATGAAAACGTCATTAATAATTATTTTGTGCGAATGAAATACCTTCACTCTTCAAAATACAGTGAGGTATGGATCGTTTAATTTCTGTGCAACTGTTTTGACGTAGATGAAACAACACTTATTAAAATGGATTTATACCACGACTGTGTAGCCCACTCTATTCGTTCCAAATTAATTTAAGCTTTTGACTTGATCAACTGCCAGACACACCGATCACATCAGAAATATCTCACAGTTCAAAACATCACACCAATTCACACTTCTTATTTTATGCTGAGACAATGAAAAGCAACGGATTTAAGCCAGCAAAACGTATAAAAAAAATTCTATGTAAACCCTGTTTGATGTTTTCAAATTTTAGTTCTTCTTCACTTTCCAGCAACGAAAAGGGTATGATCAATTAATACTAACATTATGCAACTCCTTATAATATGTAGATCAGTGAAGATAGCAAAAATCTACCGGCATATCTTTGAAACAAAATATTTCTGTCTACAGCCGAAAAATGAGAATAATCCAAAACGACTCATGATCGTCATCATAATTATTTTCGGATTTGAGACGTATCCGTAAGTGCCATAGCTGGGACTGCCGTTTATCCAGACAATAGTCCACGAATAAATGAGATTAAAATATGTACAAGTGTGTGACCAGGAATGTTGCAGATAAACCAGCGGATATTTCTGAAGAAAACGAAGGTGATGCAGGTTATTTGTACAGTGTGCAGTGGCCCATCAACGGTGAGAGCGGTCGCGAACCTTCCAATTCGGTAGACAGTACCTAGTTTTGTCAACAGTTTGGACAAACCCTTCATAAAGAGTGAGTACCTCATCACCTGACTGTCTGGTGGTTGCTCACAGTCCTCAGCAAACGTAGTGAGTAATGCTCGATGCAGTGAACGCACCATCAACAGATCAATGAACGGTCCCTTCATTGTGGACCGTACATTTTCCTTGTCTCAATTTCCAGTCACGAACTTACACATCCCTCAAACACTTGCTGACGTACTGTCTGGTTACTCACACTATTAGCTGATTTGGTACATGCTAAAAGTCTGGAACAGAGGCAGGTAAACACCGCAATCCACATGCATCCTCAACGCAGAATAGCCAGATCAGTGATCTGTAGAGTAAACTGGAATGCATCCGCCGGTTACAAATCTTTCCTTTAGTCAACAATCGGACCAGTAGATAATCCACGCAATTAAGTCAATGCATTACGCTATACTGCCATCCTCATGGACGTCTCGTACGCTATGTTACAAGCTGAGGAGATGACATTACCGAAGTAGAAAAGAATGTAAATATCTTCAGGTTCCCAGTACGCAGCATTAATGATAAGCTAACCCAGTCCGGTAACAATAGCGTTTACTTTGAAGGCACGAATTGCAAACCAGTTAGGTGTGGTTTGATGTTATCCATACGAAGTTAACTAATTCCTTGGTTAAGCCACAATGAATTAACAACGGAATTATTGGTGTAGCAGCGTTTCGACCTCTTCGGAGAGCTTTTAACAAGCGAATTAAATCGGAAAATTTACATTATATAAGCTTCATGTGAGATTGCTTGTCAGCTGAAGACTACCTTATACGAAAATTGTGCAATATAAAGTTCCTGATTTAAATCGTTTGATAAAGGTCCTTCGATAGGGTTGAAATATTACGAAACTGATAAGTCTGCTGACTTTAACTTGTGGCTTAATCAGGAATACTTTTAACGAGCATCAGCACAACGTACAGTTTTCTCATCTGCGTTCTGTTTACTTTTCGGAAATACTAACGCGTCTGTACATTATTTGTAAAAGAACTAGCTAAGATAGTGACAACCGAAAAATTAGTATCATTCGGCTTACTATTGAGCAGAAGCTTCACCTCTGAATCCTTGGAACTTTCAACTGCTTCCTTCAAAGTGTCATCCATCACAAGAGGGAAGATGGAAATTACTTTTAAAAGACCTCACTTGCGAGGCACCTATTCAGTCTCCCATATAGAGTGGAGGAATGTTGTCGGTCTAAACAAAAGCCCGTCAGCACTGCATTTAAAAATAGTCAGGAAAAAATGACAAAAATTTGGAGCTTTTTCAAGTTCCGGTAGTTTAAGCCTGATTGCCACTTGAATGCTTAAGACGACGAACGATCAGACATTTTATAATTAATCATGATGCTTGTATCATCCATAGCTGAATGAAACACCTTAGGTCAATCGCGGTGCTGCTGAAAATGATTAACCTACCAGTCAAATTGCAGCATTTGTGAATAACCCCTGGTCAGCGTGCCTTTGTTAAAAATATTTCCTCTTTTATTATGCTACCATCAGGCTACTTACCATGTGTAGTGTCACTGGTGCCAAAGAAGAAACTTGGGACTGATGGTCATTTCACTGTTTGCCTGTTGTTGTCATTCAGGTTAAAGTTTTGTAAAACGAAGTTGTCGTTAGCCATCTACTAGTAGGATGAGAGACAGACCAGAGTAAATAAAATTCGTATAATTATGCATTTAGCTGAAACAAATTTCCCTACTTAATAAGGTGAATTTCCCTGTGCGACATTGCGCCTGCCGAGTTTGGGAACAACACATTCTGCCTATTCCAATTATCCAGATGACTCACTACATTATTGTCCTCTGATGTGTTATTTTTTCACCGGTCCAGTGTTTGAGTTTCTTAATAAATCTTAGTAAATCATCATGGTTGCCGACTGTCTGTGCACGTCAAGTGTACGATCGATCGCAATCAAGTTCTTCCATAATCCGTCCAGCCTAAACGATTTTATTTGCTGGCGGGCGTATACCTATCACGTTATATGAACAACTTGTTCAATCACTCCTCAGTAAAGCTCACGCCAGAGGGCTGGGGTGCATACTTAACCTGGACGGCATCATTTATGCTTTGTCGATCTAGTGCGTTTGTGGGCTAGCCAGACCATGATTTGCAAGTTCCATTGACACGTCGAATCACCACTTACTAGCGATCATCTACACAACTCCAGTCATATAACCAATAATGTCTGTCCATTCTCTGTACTGTCCACGATTTTGTAATTTGTTCATCTAACCCGAGAATAGGTGCACAGTAACAACTACAAATGCTCTTATCACCTTTTCTCAGGTTCCGTTTATTCCTAGTCATCACTTCAAAACTGACCCCATTTACTATTCAGATTTTCGTTTTCTTCCGTACAAACGCTTCACCAGTATACATCATACTATGAAGCACTAGAGACCTACGGATCGATGTTCATCCACGCAGCGTGTCCTTTTAGAGCTGACTGAGTTGCTTGATCGATAAATATGTGCGTGTGCGTACTTGCTTAAATCGTTTTGACATGCATTTGAAGGTGTGCTGGTGTGTGGAGAGTACTGGTTACTTAGCTCTTCCTGTGCCCGACAGTTGCACATTCTTGTACGTGTTTTGAGAGACTCATTTGAGATTGACACACTGACTGTTATGAATCAATCGGCTTCGCTGGCCAATATAACAGAAAACATGGATGGTTGCTATAGCTGTTCTGAACTTAATGTTTAGACCGTCTTCATCGAAAGTAATGCCTCTGACTCGACGGCTTTTGTTCGCTTCTGTGCAACTCAGATCCAGTGGCAATTTTGTTGCCGTCATTCTATTATCTGATCAAGTACCTTTCCTACACTGGAACAGCTGAATGGCTGATTAACTTCGATTTTGTGATTATTTCCATTACAATCAGGAGGCGGAAACTAGAAGATACAAACATTTCTTATTGACTCATCAGTACCAAATTTACACCAACATGAAACGGTTTTTTTATATTGAACAGTTAAGGGTAGGGTGGATAATCAATCGGTGGGTTAGGAAAGGTCACTAAATCAGGTGATCAATGATTCGGACAAAATCAATCTTGCTAATGAGTCGATGTGCTCCATAGACTTTCAGTCTCCTTCTACGAACGTCCTACTACACGAGACACCTGGTTATATTTATGAGCTCATTAAAATCAGCCACACTACTCTACCTATTCCTAGTAATATTTTGAAGGAAACTTTATTGCTGTGCATTGACAACGTCAGTTTCCGTTTTCTTGATCGGCCCTACCGCCAAATAGATGCGGTAGCCATGGGAAATCCACTAGAGCCCATTTTAGCAGACTTCTTCATGTTAAAGACTGAGCAAGAGTTAGCGGTGGACATAACAAATCTGTCATACTGCAAACACCATGTTGATGATACACTAGTGTTCAGTCGTTCCAAACAGGTAATAGATGATTCAGTGTGACGTTTTAATAGTTGTCATTCAATCCTGAGGGTAACGTGTGAATTTGAGGCTGACAATTGTCTGGCGTTTCTAGACATACTCATAAATCGCCGGGAAGATGGTTCTATTAAAAGGACTATCTATAAGAAATCTACATGGTCCGGTCACTACCTGAACTTTAGTAGCTTCACACCGGTCCATCACAAACGAACATCAGTAAATACCTTATTCACACGCGCAAGACGAATATGTACACAAAATAGTCTTACAAAGGAATTAGACTTGTTCACCTCTGTATTACAATCTAATGTGTATCCGAAGAGGTTCATAGATAGGCACAGTAGACAAAAACCACCCTCCGAAAAGGTTACCACAGTGAAAAAAAGGTATATATAGAACTACATGTTAAAGTTTATTATATCATAGGCCAAACAACACAACGGTCAAGGAATTCGATTAAGCTAACTGTCGGTGCAGCTGAACTCCGTGTAATCGCTCGGACTCAGAAGTTACCGGTGCCTTCAGTCATAGGAGATCAGCCTGTCGGTGCCACCTCACATTGTGTCTGACAAATTACGTGTAACTGCAAAAACGGATACATAGACATAACCCAGAGGTGTTTGATCTGCACAGTGAAGGAACATTTGCCTAAATGAGTGCAAATCCCCATATAACAGAAGAACGACAACGTCTTTGAAACACGCAAGCAACCAGTGTCTACAGTCGCGAGGCTAGTCCTGACCACTGGTCATGTTATCGGGTCAGTTTTGTGCATTCAGAATCTTATTATGTCAATACAAACGAAGATTCTTGCGGTTTGCTGAGGCTGTCGCAATCAGTCGACTCAAGCCAACACTATGTATTCAGAAACAATTAGTCGTAAACTTAGTGACCTTTCTTAATCCACCGACTGACTATCCACTCTACCCCTAACGGTTCAATATAAAAAAAACCGTTTCATGTTATTGTAAATCTGGTACTGATGAGTCAATACAAAATTATCGTGTCTACCAGTTTCCGTTTTCTGACTGTTTTTCCTTCAAACTTCTGAAGCGAATAAACTGTTCTTAAGTGATATGTTCATCAAAACAAATTTTAACATGTTTTTTACAGCTTGCAATTTACTACTCCTCAAGAATGTTCGTGTTCAAATCAACCAAACTGGTTGTCCTGATCGGCGAGCAAAAGAAGCGCTTTGTTTTCTAGTTTTGGTCGATCGATCAAGCCAAAGGCCAAACTCTGGATATACCGTCCCGATGAAAGGTCAGTTCAACTTTCTTGGGTGAGATCACAGATTACTGTGGCAACGGTGATTGTTTGGATTATTTGCACGTAGTTCGTTGTTTTTGTTCATAACTGAACAGCTACAATTTATTTGGTGGTGACCGAAAGATTTACCATTTTCGTGGGATGACAAACATTTTTTGGGATACCGTAACATATCGAATGCAGACGACTTGATAACCGAATTGAAGATCCAGAAAAGGAGGGTTCATGCCAAAGATGCCCTGTTAGGGATTGGATACTGTTTTGTCAGATGCATCTGTTTGTACAACTGCAAATGTTGTCTGTCGTAAAACCTGAGTTAAAAGTAACTCACCAATTTTCTTTCGCATGAGTTTACTAGGCGCGGAACTTGCTGAACAATCATAACATATTTTACAATCAAATAACCGGAATTGTATTCATCAGCAAAAGTTTAGAAAATTCACATTTATTTAGTGATATCGTCTTCGCGTTTGTGAAATAGGGAAACAATTGAAGTGGTCAGTATCAATTCTGGGGGATGTCAAGTTCTCGTTTGTTGCCATGTTAACCATTAAGTGAATGAATGCACTTGTAAAACTTCTTAAGCTTCAGTAAAATTAGTATGCCTGGATTGACTTATACGCAACCCGGGTAATGAATATAAAACAATAGACCATGAGTGAGTAAACACATCAGTCTGCTGATTAAGTTGAGTACTCAAAGTTAACAATAACAATCATACTTTATGTGGCCGGTCTATCACTAACGTTTCTTGATTCATACTCTGTGCAGCGGTGTCTATCAAACTTGAAACAGTGACCGCCTGAAGCGAGAGGAATGTTGGATTCAACAAGCATTTCCAACAAGCGGCAAACAAAAGAACTCATCTCAACGTTTAAAACAAAAACAAAACCAGTCACGTATTTGTTATGGAATCCCATTTTTCTTTTTGAAAATAAGAAATGTGGATGATCAATCAGAACGGATCAAAGACCTTTTAGCAGTCCCGAACTAACCATTAATGAGTTTATCTACTTGACGCTCAATGTCCTATTAATGACCTTGATTGTTACATTTTATATCTTTCTCTCAATCTAGTGACTGCAGAAAATGTGCACGTCAACATAAATTTAATATATGTCCATACGGTACTGACCTGGATACACCAGTTTTCGACGGGAAGTAGATGGATATTGTTTACTTTTGCTCTGGTATGGATTACCAGCAAACATCAGGATTAATTGCGTTGTTTCTTGGGTCAAAATGTAGAAGTTTGTTTATCTCGATGTTGACAACTTAAGTTTTTCGGTTCCCGTCATTTTGTGCAATTTATGCAGCTCTTACGTACTGCTTTCAGAGCTGGCAACGATAAAAGTCACGATGTTACCTGTTCTAGTCAATCGGTTACAAAGGTGGTTCAGTGCTTAGTTTATACAGCCGTGCAAACAGAGCATGAACTGGTGACCCATTAAGAAAGGATTAAGATAAGAACCAAAAGATGTTGTTGATTGACGGCTATCAATAAATTCTACCGAATTTCACAACAAAAAATGCCCATTTTGAGACGTAGTGTACTGGGTCTTCAAACTATCGTACATAGGAGAATATCACTCTGCTACCAGATAGCTCAAGAAGGAATCTACTCTGAAGCTGACGTATTAGACCTCCAGCCTAAATGAAACATCATCTGTCTGACAAGTATCCGTTATAACAGCCGTGTTTAATTCAAAAACCATTATGTATATTGTAACATACAAGCCAATCGTTTCTAATGTGATTGTCGGCTACACCTGCGGACCAACTTTGGGGTAACGTGGAGAGACCGGGAGACAGCGTTCTTCCGATGTAAAGACTCCAGCAACAGTCCTGTAAGAGGAAACTATACAAACAAGCAGAAGCCATAGGCCCAGTAAGACATACATACGACATACTCAAACGAAAACTAAAACGGTGTCAACCACACAGCAGTATGCTATAAGACACAATCCAAATTCAACCCTTGCGCGATTGCTGGTTTCGAGCGCACGTCACAATATAACGTTACTTATCACGAAAGTGGATTAAATGGAAGCTTAACAGCCACGCGTGAATAAACATTTGGAAAGCAATTGATCAAGCTGATGATGTGGTTGGTTTGTAATGTATTACATAGGCAAGATTTATGACGTCTTCTATGTGTCAACGGAACCAACCAGTTCAGATAACCGATTGTTGCGAAACGTTAATCGACGTAGTTAGTATTCCGCGGTGCCATGTTGTGTGAAGAAAAAATACGCTCGGTGTGCATGGCACTCATTACGTAATATGTTAAACTACACAGGGAATATGCTACCATCGTTTTGAACGGCTGCCATGCCTTCATACCCATTTCAGGAATGTTACGCCAGTTTCTTTGTTGATGCGTCCCGCGCCGTTTACATCCACGTGACCAGTCACCGATCGCAATGTCCCGCCGCCTTGACGATTAGGGCTGAAGTTAGTTTCCACGTGCGAATCGCACTTTTCGACTTTCGCCACAGTACTCATTCGGGATGTTGAACACTATACAACACGTTGATCAGGGACA
Source organism: Paragonimus heterotremus (assembly GCA_013368495.1). NCBI lineage: Eukaryota > Metazoa > Platyhelminthes > Trematoda > Plagiorchiida > Troglotrematidae > Paragonimus > Paragonimus heterotremus. The sequence continues at coordinate 32,189 of LUCH01000412.1, forward strand.
ATTAGTCTACCTTGTACACGCTAAAATCGTTGATACAAGCAATTGGTCTGCTTTGAAAATTGTCTTTGATAGACAGATTCACTCGGTTGTTTCTCTCAAACTGATTGTATTTAAACAGTATGTCTTTGATGCTATCATTTTCAGATTAAGTAGTTCAGAGCCGTTTATAAAATAGTTATTATACTAGCTTAAAATTTGCTTCATTATCTACCGACTGCACCAAAGCCTGATTACGTTCATACTCCTCTGCTGACCAATGTGACTAATCATGTGACTGTTTAGTCATAGAGGTCTCTACGTGTATTAGTTTCGCTATCGCGTTCAGTGGGGGCGTCTATGCCTGTATACACTTGTCGCCCACGCTTAATGTTCTCGTTTCAATGCACAAGCTAGTTTACTACTCAGCTTTTAACATACAAAACAAAATTCCGTATCCAGCACGTTCCAGCCATGTTTAAAAATTGTAGTTGTTTTTTGTAATTACTTCAAACACTACCACTATCCATTTAATTTGTAGGTTGATTTAACCCAGTTGGGAGATTCAGAAAGATATTTCACAGACGTGGATTTACATCCCACTATAACACTTGGAATATTTATTCTAATCTATAGATGTCACCATGACTCTTTCATATGCAGGCCTGTTCTATTTCATACCTCATTTATTTATGGAGGTAAGATGTTCATCCATTACCAGTGCATACTAACAGGATACACGTAGTTGGAACCATGTGTCTTTTAAGCACATTGTAAGGTAATTAAAACGAATTTGGTTCGTAAAAATCGGCGTATTTTGTACTCATGCAGACACTGATCCAAAAGAGACCATGCCTCTCCAAATGGGAACTGGACCTTTTTGATTCGGTATGTTGTACTTCACTTAGATTGCGCATGTTCAGTACCATCCAACTACACACCAAATACCGTCTAAGCCATGTCAAATCGTTGTTTGTGAATGGTTTAGGCTCTCCGGAAGCTAAGGTTATATTGCTATGTACGTCTATAAAATTCAGCATGGTTGTTGGTATTTAGCAAAGCAGATCCAACGTTATAAGTCCACACTGCTTCAAGTTACTACTCTTCCTAATGTGTGTCCGAATGATATAACGAATGTAAATGTTACCCAAAGACAATTCGGCAACAGTTTGTAGATTACAAGTAATCAATGACTCTTGAAAAGGAAATCATCTGTTGAAAAAGGAGAAGAAGTTTACGGTTGATTGCGCGTTATAAGATAAAGTGATGGCCATCGGTAAAGAGATGCGTTATTATCACGTAAATTAAAAGCGATAATCCTGAGATATGCAAGACAATTCATCTTTCAATGAAACTGATAGTTGCATTCATCTTGGAAATTAGTTTTGTAAGAACCTGGTTCTGTAAACCAGCGCCCTTTTGGGGAAAGCATCTAGTAGGCTTTGACCAGTCTAATTTTTTTCACGGTAGGTTTGATTTGGCTTCTCTGGAACCATAAGTACTCACATTTTCCATCACTTCACGATATTCTTGTGTATTACGTGTAAAAACATTGGCAAGTTTAATATGCTTTACTAAACTGACAAGGTTGTGGATAAACCGACAGAATATTAATCCAATATTATGGTCTGCCAACAGTTCACATCTGGACCCATTTAAAAATCTTTTGGGGTTATTGGTTACAAACATAAAGAATCGAAAGTACACATGCATCGATATTGCAGTTATTTAGATGTGAAATTTCACAACCGTACCTGCAATTCTTGATAACCGCCATGAGCAAACAACTCAAAAAGTCGAATGGCGTTACGTTTGATAGCGCACGCTCCACTATGTGTTGAGTGATCCGTAAGTTTTTGATTTATTACTCTGAGTGTATTTTTTAAACGGTTCCAAAGTGACATGATTTACGCTGGATGTATTAGTTAATTATGTAAGCATGTAAAAATGTTAATTTCCGTGTAAGACTAAGTGAGAAGTTGGTCATTCATCTGTAAGATTAGGTGGGAAAATCTATTGTTCGCATAACAAAAGAATGGAAGGTATTCGTGAACAATGATCAGTTAATAGATATGCATGAGTAGTCTTAAACCTGAAAGCAATTTTACCACAAACTACCAGTCGGTTTGTTTCGCACTCACTGTCTGGCGTTGATGTAAATGATCTATTAAACAGTAGATATAATTTTTGACCCGATGTAAGAACCGCCCATGACTGTGGGTTACGTCCTTTACATAAGTGGTCGATTGCTTCCAGCTGTGTCAATCCGAAAATTTTTGAGGTTCATGAAAATGTATGGTGTAATTTGTTTGAAATTGTCTAACTCGTACGGTTACCCTGAAAAGTCACGCATTCGTCTATTCAGTGGTTAATAGAAACTTGACTCCAGAAATACTTACTACGTCACAACTAGATACGGTCCATCACATGAATAAATTAAACCATAATTACGACAGGTCATATCGGAAATTGAACCACTTACACAGTTCATTGCTAATTTTCTAATTAGTGTCAACTAACTCACACAAAACGGCAGATTCGGATGAGTAAACATCGGTACAGGTGAATAAGCGACCTTTTCATTAACTGAAATCAGTCAAGCAGGAAAATTTCGTTGTTTGAACAAAGAAGACAAGACAGACGTTGTAAATTTTGCTTCCAAAGATCTTTTGGTTATCATCTCCAGGTGTTTACTGCAGACAACTCAGATACATGAATTTCCAAACCAAAATGGTTCAGCAGCACATACGATCAGTTTTTACCCACAAAATGAAAGAACGATGTCAGACTGAGACTGCTCGATATTGCCGTAACAGAAGTTTGTTTTTGGAGGCCGGAAGAACTCAGTCTTTATTGGATTCTCCACGTTATGCCTCAACAGAAAATGTTTGTAATAAAAGTGGGGTTCAGCGATTTCTTTTTTAGCTCAATTACAGGTAATTTCATTCGTACTCTTGCAACACTTAAGGCAGCCAAGACGCCAATCATCACCGGAATCTAAAGGTGTTGATCCAAGGTAAAAACAGGATATCTTCGAGTGTCACCAAGAACCACTGGAAGCTATTGTATCGGACAAGCCGATGTGGAAGCCGTCTTTTTTCAGCATACCGATATCACATTGTCAATTTATAGAGAATATTTCAGTTCTTAATATGATCAGCTTATTGGACCGCCGATAAAACTCAATACACCGACTGATGTTTTGGAAATTTTGTTGTTACATGTGCACATTAAATAACTCTCCTCACATTCAGACAAACTTCTCAGTTGGCTAACCTCGAAAAAAGCGCTATCACTTAGTTTTGTTCTCAGTACTGTTGCATGTTCTAGTCTAGACCGGAATTTGTACTCCGATTCACGTAATTATGTGACACCAGTGTTTAACAATAATGGTGGCTGCCCCGTAATAAACCTGACTGAGCAGTCATATTCAGCATTTGAAACACAGCCTCTTGCGAAGAATGTTTGCCTGTTCCAATCATTTTGAAGGCATTATAAACATAATTTCTATAAATACTCACCAAAAAATCTCATGAGTTGGAAATTTTGTTGTTGAGCCGAATGAACCAACCTTAGTGAAAAAAGTAGGCAAACAAGATTGCTTGTTTTAAAATCGTGCATTTAGTGCCATACTAATAGTAACCATCGTTTCTTCTAACATTGTATTTGTTCCTCATGATTACACTGGTCTCTGTGGCTAAAAGCTTCCGTACACTGCTAAACCCTAGTTTACTTACATCGCCATCTTACTGACTAGTTGCGTAATTTCTGCCTCAGAAAATGACTGATGATAACAGATTCGCTACACATCGGCTTATAGTAAGAATAGTTTTGGGACGGTTTTGTAATCTAAATTCAATATCTGTTACGTTCTATTCCGAACCTACATGAGCTTTTTCTAATCCAAATTTATGAAGTGTTTTTGCGGATTATTGTAATTACGCACAGATCTGTTTTGTTCATAATCATCATCATAGACAGTAATACATTAGTAGTTCACACTGATGCTTAACTGCCACACAACCACGAAGAAAAAGAAGAAGCAAACCCTGTATAGGAAGGGAGAAGAGAAGAGGAAAATGGAAAGGTGACCTAACCATTAAAAATAGTTAGGTCTATAACCAAACATATCACATCAAGGTGCCTATACCGTGCTATCAAACGATCGAGCTGTAGGTGAAATTAAGACGTCATCAGGAAGACTTTGTTAACATACAAAGGACAGAGCAAGATTAAATGTAATGTTAATCTGCTAGCTGAAGCATGCTTGAGACTGGTTGAGGACTCATAAATTTATAACAAACTGAAACCAGTTGATAATTTGGTTTGTTAATAACGTTTCACTCTCCACACGGCAACTCTTTAAATCAGATGATCAAGTCAGAGACAGGCTGTACGTAGGCAACTAAACGCTTCAAAAGAATATATATTGATTGTATATGGACAGGGGTTGATAGTAACGTTCTGAATCAGTAACGCGGATGGCACAAGGATTGTCTATACGGAAAACTGACACAAGTGGTATATGCCATAACAACTCTTCGAAACACCATTCGCATAGGGCAATAATCATTGGAATCCATGTCTGTTATTCCCACGTTCATGTATGGAAAACATTGCTACTTGTCCGAATGTGCTTCAGTGTTTTTATTGTAGTTACCTCTAGTTATTTCAGTACTCATGTACGTGCCTATGTTTAACTACCTACCACCTCTCTCTTACGCAAAGACTGTTCCAGCTGCCTCAGATGTCGCTGGGGCACTCTGTTCTCTCAGTGGTAAGCATTCCGTTGTTGATGATGGTGACACACTTGGGATGCATTCTGTTCCGGTCAGAATAGCATACTATATGCACGGTTGACGTTCATGTACCCGATTTTGATGTCTTTCTATCCTAAATCAAACATACAGGAAAGCGTCGTTTCAGTACTACATACACTCCCCCTTTACTTAGCCAAAAACTTCCTAGATCCTGATTCCATTTCACCTGGACCCCACCGGTCTCTGCATCCTACCTTCGGGCCAGGCTCGTACACAGTAATTTCACCAGGTAACTATGGTTGACTGCTTCTTGATGACCTCTTTTGCGCTTGTTAGGTTCTGGTAGACCAACCTTCACATCTGTGCTGACTCTTGCGCATTCACTGTTTGGCTTCCCATAAGCCAATTACCTGATCCACTAGCAGGCGGGACACTCGCTCATTCATTAACTTGAACGGCGACCTCTTTGTTGATCCGGATGGCAAAGAGTGATAGATCATCAAGGCCAGTAGTAGCGACTCTTCACAGCTATCCCCATCGCCATCGAACAACCTTTGATTGTGCGATTATTTGTTCCGTCTCTCCGTTTGACTACGGAAGGCATGGTGCAATGCGAACTTCCTTGATGCCCAAGCGCTCCAAACAGTTCCAGAATTCTTGATCTCCAAAACATATACTTGAATCTGTTACTATGCTTCGTGACATTCCGTGGTCTGTAACAATGTGCTTCATAACTTTCTTGTATGCAGTGCTTGTCTACTGATCCGATATAGCGGCCGCTTTGATCTATGTTGTGAAATGTTCCATCATAAATACGATGTACTGGTGTCCTTAAGTGGTTACTAGTAAGAGGCCAATCACGTCCACCGACCACAGGCTCCCGTCTTCAAAGACAGAGTGACTGAGACAGACACTGATTTGAATGTTTATTGCTCTTAAGACGCTGGCACTGTGGGCATGCTAGCAAGTAATTAGTGACAGAAATTTCCCTTCTCAGCCCGTAATTGCCCGATTCACCATTTCGGAATTTCTGTGACATCTCACATAAGTAAGCTGATGACATACCTTCTCAGACGTCAATCATGAATCCGCTTGTGTTAACGACACGCTTAGTCTGTCCCGCATTTGGCACATCAACATTCCGGCACCATTCAGTCGCAACTATGACCGCCGAAATGTGAACGCTTTAATTCCGGAATGGCGTTCACTTTCTGGAGATTATTCTAATGCCAAAAGTTGGTTGATTACTTTCTGGATCACGGCATTTATTCTTTTGCTGTCTGTGGTCATATCAGGCCGTGTTCCAGCCCAATACTGTAAATTCCAGCTGCGTCGTTATGGAGACGATCTGTGTGTTCTGTTGTTCTGTTGCTTTCGTAATTTCGTTGACAATTAAGATCAAAAGGACTATGTATTTCTAAACCGTCTTCCACTTACCTCAATATTTTCTGTGTCAGTCTCATAACCTGTGTGTAACGCATAATCATCGATTGCTGAATCTCTAAATATGGTCTCGTAAACCAGTGAATTTTGGGGCTTATTCCTGTGGTTCTTCCGGTGCTCATTTATTCAAATTCTCAATTTTCATGCCGTTCGCCTAACATAAATTGGTAAACAACTCTTGTGTTTAATTCATTATGCGCAGTTATGAGTCCTATAAATGACTAAAGGGTCCTTAAGGCGTATCTTGGTTTTACGCAATGTAATATCCTTTCGAAATACAGCTTTGAAGCATACCTCGTTGAAGACCCTATGAATAGCCTCTAACGTATCTTCCTGCAACAGAAAAATAGTGGCGCCTTTCCAATCCCATAGTGTTAATAATACATTGATGAGTGCTCGTTTTAATTTATTTCTAATAAACTGTTCAAGGTAAACGTTACTCCATGACGTTACCACTGCCTCGTTCCCATGCTCTCTTCTGGTCACCCACCTCTGTGTATATACGAGAGACTCAACGGAACACTGAGCTTGTAATGTTAGTGTGAACGTGTTTGGGACCAGCAGACTTATAGACATGAATATCAAGTATACCTACGATTTTGTAATGGACGATAGTCTTTCGGCTACGTCATACTCTGTGGGCCAGATAGCCCATACTTAACAACCGGCCGACATTAAATTCTAGTTCTCTCGGGCACCTGATTTTGGAGTCTGGCTGGCTGGGGTTTGACACTTCATAGCGGTAATACACACTCAACCGATCAGCCTGTCTCCCACGTAATATACCAGTTCAATTGCAGTTGAAATGACGTCTATATAGGCAGAACAGTTCGGCGCTTGCATCAGCGTACGGCGGAGCACATCCCTAAGGGGTTGTCGACTGCAATATAAAAAAACGACCTGTTGACCGTAACAAGCTCGAAGACCCCGGCCTCATCGATCGCCAAACACATCTTATTAATCGTTCACCTTGTTGACTCAGTCAAGTCGTTCAAGATATTGTTACATAATCGCAACCCAAAAATGTCAGCGATTAGGGAAGCAATGTTAATCAAACAACATCAGCCTGTTTTGTAAGCACAGAAGGCGCTGATGCAATCAGTCTCCTTGCCGTGAAACAGATTGCACTATTTGCGCGGGAAAGGTCACAACTCTGTGGCTGGTTGGTTCAACTGTTGTTACTAAACGCAGTTTGTACAAAATTTACTTGTTTTACGTTGGCGACTGATGAATGTAAATCGAAATGTTCACATCTCGGGATGTCTTCTCTCTGTTTTGACTGATTGGGCTTAGTTAAAATGTGCCAACCTATTTTGGTTCATAATCATAAGTGTCGTCTACAAATCGTAAACAAATGTTTCGTGGCTGTTCAACTGCACTCGAACCTGGATGTATGATGTTATTAAAATTAGGTTAATTGTTTGAGTCTAGCCTGCTTTCGCTTCCGCCAAATTGCTGACTCGCTAAGCTGATCCAACGAAGCTTCTACGTCAAGATTAAAATGTCCCAAACAAACTAACTTACCAATTACTTACAATTTGTTTCGGAAGAAACAAAGTTTCTGTCCTGAAAGATAGCCTTGATGCCAATTTCATGTCAACTTCTGCTTCAAGCTTGTTAATTGTTTTTGTGTGGTAGGCTGTCAGGCAGGAAGTGCGAGCATTCCAACTTTCGGCAAAATACCTCAGCACAGGGGGAGGTGCGTTCAAAAACCCACCGCAAGCGGATGGAGGACGGTGTGTGCGATCGGATGAGTCATCGCTCGACCGGATCGGACCAACGGGCTAGACATGGCGGCCGAAATAGAATAGATGACCAAAGTGAAGGCGTGATTATTCCATCGCTCGCAGGAATATCTCGGCGCGGATGTCGAGTACGGTCAAAGCCCACAGTGGATGGACGGAGGACAGCACGAGCTACCGGACAAGCCATCGCTCAACGAAATCGGATCAACGGACGAGGAACAGCGGGCGGAAAACCCCCGGATAGAAGGCGTAAATCACACACCTAAACCGGGTAGAAGTGCACATGACGTGGGAGTGGAAACCAGGGGGGTGTTGTGGACTGGAATTGTGATTCAAAATCGCGAGCTCGCGTGTGGCATGGTAACTAGCGTGTTGGACAATAAAGATTGTGCTTTATTGGAAGCCTTTTCGATATATTTGCAAACTGGACTTGAAAGGAATTACACTAATGCATTCATGCGAAACCAAAAACAAGCACTAGTATGGATTACTTTGAAATTGGTTACAAACTTGGAGTTCTCCAACGGTGTCATAAATAGCTTGCAAATTGAGTTAGATTTGACGTCATTCATAAGTATCCGAGATTTACTTAATAACATTGAAATGCAACCTCGATTTCATGTGACCCACACGAATTGTCGTATCTCATGGTGGAATTCTCAACAGAAAATTTCTGTTCCAAACATCACATCTAAAGTATCAGGAATTCGTGAACTGTTTATTTAGATTGATTACGACTAGCTGATTACGAATTTGGTTAATCTAGATAAAGGCATTCGATAGACTGAAAAGCCACACAAAATGAATCGCGAAGAAAATGCACCATACTGTTGAGTGATATCCATTTGGAAGACAACTGAGTTAACTAACAAGTGTAAGCATGTTACGAATTGCTTGTCTAAGCAAGAGGAGCCCTTTAAGGAGATCTGAACAGTCGTAAAAAATATTAGGTTATGGGTGCGTTAAAGTGTCCTGTAAACGCGCATCAAGAACGTGTTGAATGCCAGGATTTAACCCTAATCTAATCGATTAAGTTCTATTTAGCAATGTGTGAAACGTGGGACCAAACAGCTTAGTCATAGGTTAAGATCAGCTTCAGCATATTCGTCAATAACGTTTGAGTATTGCTAAGCTCCGAAACGGTTTTCCACTAAGTTGATAGAGTGGTTTCCCGCTTTGATTATTTCGCTCACTTTAGATGAAGTGGACAACCAATAAGTTTTGTGGTAAACCACTAAGCAGTTAACGGCATACTATTTAATGTTGCGGCTATCTAAGTGCAGCTGCCGGAGTTTGGCTGTCCACAATCTGTTATCTAAACGAATCAAACCCGCCGTAACATGTGCATCCATCGTCGTAGCAACACTGTTTCACGTGATGTTCAGCCCTGTAACAAGGTCATCATTTCAGCTGTTCGTCAGAGTGCGGCGATCAGTTTCACTTTACCATATTTTCTACGGTATTCACATGACGGAACATGATTACCATGGTAACCCTTCGAGTGATAACGCAAATCCGAGTTGTATTTCGTTGATTATTTGAAACTGTTACCATTTTCGGAAATCCTTGTGTTCTAAATAAGGCACACCTTTATTTCAGATTTCGTTATTGGAAATCCACTCTAAAACACTCTGAACAGTCTTTGGACTCAGCAGCTTCGGAAACTTCATGAAACAAAGTTTCAAGTGCTTTGGAGTTACTTTACGCAATAGTTGTTGCAAAGCAAACGGACAACAGAGTAGTTGCTATCAGTATACATCTTATCAGCTGCTCACAGACCTACCAAGACGAAAGTACCTCACCACGAGGCTCAAAAGATTCATGTATTATCTTTAAGTGTCATGGAAAGCAATCTTCATAACAATGTACAAGGAAGTTGCAATCACGATATCTACACAGATAAGAAAACGGTAGATTACAAACGAATAGAATTTGCTGCATAACTGATGAAATAGAGAGCACCTAATAACTTGACAATAAATATGAAGCGAATAGTGAAACTTGGACATGCAAAATTCTAAGTGCAGACTGACACTATAGGCTGCGCATCGAAATTCATCACACAACACTGACCATAAGTAATTTGCACTGCACCACTTGCGGTTCCACTCACACACCACGTGTCCAGTGTAAAGCCAAAAGAACAAAACCAGAAGGCGTGCGAGTGGAGGTCTTTGAGAATAAAACACTCATCACCCCGGAAAAAATAGACTCCAGTGGTAAGTTCTAAACCGGTAAATAACAAAATAAAACAGCTCATAAAAAACAGATCAATATAAAAGGACATATTATTGCATTCTAGATAGAAGACAGAGAAGCAAAATGTAAATTTGGACCTGAACACAACCAAGATATTCATCAGACAATACACCAAAAAAACTGAACGAAAGGAAAAATAGAAGCCCATAGTGATTTAGCTTTTTCAAAAGGGAAGCGGGTGATATAACAACGACTAGGGTTGTTGGTCGATACGAAATAACGAATAAATATAATTGTCATAGAGGATTTAGAAACATTTTATTGCGCAATGTATCTCTCGAATACATTTCGCTGTATCTCATCAGGCACATCCTGCAGTCTGTGGGTTTATGTAGCTAAGTTCAATGGACAATGTGAAGGTAAACAACAAAGTCAACAAGCACATAAACACATACCGATGTACATCAGTTATCTGGGCAATCTGATACTGATGAGCAATCTTTTCTGCACGCTGTGGGGGTAGTTTCAATTTGTCAATTGTTACCGTTTCCGCGACCGGAAAAAGCCTTCGGTTTTTGTTGCATAACTTATCCAAAAGTCCTTTGCCAGGTTCAATTGGGGTCGATAGGTCATCAGGTGTTGAGCGATCGATGATGTTAGCCCTCAGTGACTTGTCACGTTCTGACTTGAGTGCGTCGTTGTGATATCCAAGACCGTTTTGCAAACCCTAACTGCAATGTGTTCGTTGACCTGATTGTTTAACTCCCGCTCTGTTCTGCTTAGGTAAGTGATTTGGTGCTCACACGAGAATATATAAATGATGTAAGATTTAACATTGAACGATAACGATGTTTTCACTGTTCGTGTTGTGATTGGGTAGTGATGAATAGCGTGATCATTTGAACTGTATAGAACATGCGTCCTATAGCCATCGTGAGAAAGGGTTTCGAGAAAATGGTAACCTCATCACCGTTGTTAGGCAAACGGAGGCAGCCATTCAGTTTGTGAGCTGATGAAGCCATCTCTGCAGCCAGCTTTTGTCTGCTAAATTTCTCCACAAATGCTGATGGATGGTCATTTTCCTTGCGCGTGGTTCTCCACAGTGACATCTCTGTGTCCAGTGTTTTTCTCGAGCAGGCTTAACTTACACGATAAAACAAAGTTCTCACTAGATCGCGTTTGTTCGGGGTCGGCATAAAATTGTGGAAGTTTAGGTGCTGCTCAGTTCAAGTGTGTTTCCGGTAGACGGACCGCAGGACGGAGCCACTGTTCCGGCGTTTCATGATCGTGTTGAAGAACACCAGGGTTTTCTCCTTCCGGTATTCAATGGTATAACTAATTTTACAATTCGACTCGTTTGAGCAGGCTTGTTCCATGTCGAGCACCAGTACAAAGTGACGTCCTCCAAGCAGAACACAATCGTTACTTTAAAACATACTGATTCCCTTTCTGGGCGAAGAAATACTGAACATCGGATAATTTGATAATTCTACGACCAGACAAAGGCTCGGGCGTTGTGGTCATGGATAAGGTTGACTATATATCACGGATGCAGCCATTACTAAATGAAGCGATCAAATTTCGTCAGGGTAGCACAGCAAACAAGATACACGAACCTGAATAACGCGTTAACAAGGAAGTACAAGCACTCTTGAAAGGTCTCTCCACTGATCACTTTACGGCAAGATCAAATGCACGTAGAGGATCACATACCCCACAATTGTATGGCGTGCCCATCACCAAAATTTTGCTGTATCACTGATGCGTCGTTCAATTTCGACAACAGTGTTTGCGGTAGCAGTTAACAGATGAAAACCACCTCACTGCATGCAGAAAGGATTGTTCATCAATATCAAATTGCCCAGGTAACTGATGTGCATCGGTGTGTGTGTGAATGTGCGTGTGTTTGTGTGCTTGTTGACTTTGTTGTTCACCTTCACATTGTCCATTGAACTTTGCTACATAAACCCTCAGACTGCAGGATGTACCTGATGAGATACAGCGAAATGTATTCGAGAGATGCAGTGTGCAATAAACTGGTTCGGAATTTTTCGTCGACATTTAGTATCAGAAAAAGTTCCCTTACATAAATGTCACAACCCACTACAGCTTAACACACTCGACGACTCTTTGCCGACGATGTACCATGTGTAGACTGTTGACATACTAATCCAAGACGACAAGCGCATTTGCCGCCCCATTCATCGCAGCGCCATGTAGTGATGTCAGCACGGTCTATGGCACTTATGGTTCCTCTGAGTACCACGCATCTGAACATGCAGCCACACATTTTTTGGTCACAGGACCTTCGGTGCCCATCAGGATAGTATTCGTCCAGCCAATCCCAATCACTGCTAAGAATATCAAAAGCCTGTGATACAACGTAAAAGACTTACCTGAATAACATCCTGCTATTTCAGCTCTGATCTCCAGGATATCCCACACCTGCATTCACTCACCCGTACAGCGGTTGTTTTGGAATCCAGTCGTCCCCCTTGCTATGGACATTTCACAGCTGACGCACCTGGATGAGCGTGAGCATGGATTCTATTTCCTCCGTGTCTGCTTGCTTGGTTACCTCGGTGTTCGGTACCATAGCAGACCTCTGAATGATCGGGATTCGTCTTAGACTTCGCAAATGGAACCGCTGTAGATACTGCGGGCCGCCTTGGTAAAATGTCCAACCTTCAGTGTCGTAAAATACTGTAAGACAACACTGCTGTGCGGCAGACAAGCAAATCAGAATTCATTCAAAGGTTTCGGTTGTGTCAGAAACGTCTCTCAAGCAGTCCGAAAGCAACGCTAGCTTCCATCACACTAACACACAACTCGCGATCCACGGGTAGATGTGTAATTACATTGATACCCAGATAGCACATGTCCGTTTAGCTATCAACAGTGTATCAATTGATAAAAATTCCAGATGCAGACAACCTCTATGCCATGAGAAAGCTAAAAGGAGGAAATGTCTTGTTCACGTTAATAGATGAGGCAAACCTGGATGACGCGGTCGTGAAAGTGGTGGTCAACCGAGGAAGTTCTTCATCGCTATGTGCAGACAGTACACTATCATCTACGAACAAAAGCATGCACATCGTCGAAGTACGCAGACGATCCTGGACACCAAAATGTCGAATATTCAGCAATCAGCCAACCGTGCGCTATTCCACTTCAGCACCATTCATCGAATTCTGGAGAGCAATTGTCGACACTATTATCAAAGACAAATTTAACAGAGGTTGGGATAGGACAAAACCCTGCTTCACGTCAGTGACACCATCTGATTAGTCGGAGGTCGGTCCACATGACTGCACCTCCTCTTGCATATCCACGTGCAACACTGCCATTAAGTGGGCAAAATAATCCAAGCACCTAAACTTGCCAAACACAGTCCATGATATCTCAAAACCCACCCAAGCAAATGCTACGGTGAAATTCACAGAACGTGCAAACAGCTACTGGTTGCGTTTAGGAAATTCCTGCTAGATCCGTCGTGCAGCGACCACCTTGTTGGTCGTACTGAGTTCCACCCATAATCCACACCGCTACTCAGCAACACAGATCCTGAAAGCTTACACACTAAGCCGGTTTGACAGAATTCCTGCTAACACCCTTCCAATGCAGTTCAGCAGACTAACGTCCGGATAACTGTCGGTACACTGTTTGTCATCTTTACCTTTGAACAAAGCACGATCAGAGCATCCTTGAACTCTTGTGGTATTGCTTCTTGCTCCCTGCTGAAGTCAATCAACTGAGGCTAGACACGTTTCAAAACTGGTCTGTCATGCTTCAGAATTCCCCAAGCAATACACATTCACCGACAGCTTTTCTTTTTGCACTTGTCACCTAGCTGTCTGCATTTACGCCAAACTGAGGCGAGAGCAAACGTAATTTGTGGTCTTCCTGTTGCAGACCATTGACGGTCACCTAGTTGACGGTAGTAAGAAAGTTTAATAGGTAGTGAACATGTTTGATCCGGAGTTCCATGACGTCCTACGGCTGAGTAAAGTCAGCCTTAGTCGGCCACTGTATTAGTAATGTGGAAGAATCAGCCAGAAATCGCTTTCGGCGAACTGTGTTGTCCTCAATCAACATTGCCTCTCATCGGCTGATATTGTTGTTCTGAGTAGTTCTTCCTGAACTCAACATGATGATTGGCGAATTATTGACGAACACTCAGGAATGTGGTTGTATTTGGCTTCATTGTCCACGTCCATCGTGAAACCAGCAAACGTTGCATTATTCTCCCGCATCAAGTTGTATATAGCTGCTGTCGTCGAAACAATCTGGTCGTTTCGGATGTCGAATACCCACAGACTCGAAAGCTGTCATCGTGATCTGCTTATTGAGGTTTTTCCATTTACCCTTAGGGGAAGCGGATACCGAAGCGTGTTTCAGACGAACGGCAAGTGAACGTTGAAAAATAGTCCCCGTCCATCAATTATCCAGTCGTTCGGTGTCAAGTTTCTTCCATTGTCTGAGTGACCAACAATGGACGGGTTTGCAAACATCAATAAACTGTTTGGTCCTGACCAGTCTATGATCTGTGCTACATTCAGCTCTGTGCATCCCTCGCGTGGTACACACATCGAGAATGTCGCACTGTCGCAAGTTCACTTAATCAGTCAAGTGGTGATGACCCCGTTTGCGGATGAGTCAACGTCGTGATATTGCTCGTATCCAGCTGGGATCTGATATTTGTGATAGCCAGCTCGTGAGTAGCACACATGTGGAATAGATTATTGCCGTTCTCACCGACTGCACAAACGCCGTTGAGTTCGAAGACTATAGGCCAGGCTGTTGAGTCGTATGCAACTCGCGCGTCCAGGTCACTCAGAACTGGCAGTCAATCAACCATCGATGCCGAGCATATTTTGACGGACAGTTGACCTATATCGATCAATTCGTTGACACGTGGGCATGATCTGAGGACTGGTGGCGTGTTTCACCATTCATCAAAGCATTGACGCGGTCAGCGAGTATGAAAGAGACACCATGCTCCCGAGCACCGTCTGCTGGGTAACCTGTCCAGTCTGCAAGCCTCATCTCACTCAAGTCTGTGGCATCGATGCCGTAATGGCTCAGTTCCACGGCGATCAATGCGTTTCAGAGTTTTGACCGTCAGGCGTTGCACATAGCATGCGCACATTCAGTGTTCCAACGTACAACGTCTTGTTTCTGTGCGCACGCCTCAGATTGACATGTGAGATTTCAGACTGATTCTATGACTCAAACTTTTGACCTGTGGCACCGAAGGAAACAGGGTTTTCTTGGGTACCCCAATTGCAGCCAGTGACCCAAGAGTCTGCTTCATTTGACATTGGGATCTGACCCAACCCCGAGACCCAGTAAGACGCTGAGGACTCATTCCGTTTGCTGCTGATTGCAGTAGATGTATTGATATCTACATTAAGTTTCTGAGAATTTGTGTGGGTTCTCCCACTGTACAGGGTGAAGTGCTGGCGGTCACAGTCAACCACTGAGTAATCGAAGTGCTGTTTTTTTGACAGTAGCTTTTCCAGCCTCTCTCTTACTCGGAAGACAATACTGCTGCATACTCCCAAATCCTTGCCTCACTATTCGAACACCTCTACGCCCTCAAAAGTGCGACACAAAAATATGGGCTGAACATTTTTGTCTGGCTGCTCCCATCGGTCAATCTGTCGTTGATAAACCTGGTTAGGCCGAAGTTCCAGTCAGCATAGCCCGCCGGATCAGAACAGAACAGAAGTCTAACCAGCTGACCAAGGTAGCAGAAAAGGTCAGGGGAGCTCACCAAGCATGTACACGCACACACAAAAAACAGGAAAACCAAAGTTACAATCAATCGAGGAGTTTTTAAAATACGAACGCTTACTCACACTTGCAGTAATGGGATGCATACCGTAATGTTTGTCTTTCAGTTTATAAAGCAAGTTACACGGCCTCATTTGAAGAAACGGCGAGCGGTGTCACCAGACCTGTTGTGTTCAGTCAAAGTCCACTCCGTATTTACGGACATTCTGCTGTAAAAACTTTGAATTTGTGTGTGACTATTTCAAGTTAAAATGTAATCCTGTGCATTACCTAAATCTTCCTTCACAGACTTCAATTTCGTCTTTGTACAAAACATTTTGTTTATACTAGGATGAGTGAGTAACACAAAATTGGTGTGACGCAGTGAGTAGTCCAACGAGCCCAATATTCTCACATCTGTTTTTTGGAATGTCTGAAAGATAATTTTACCGCAGAAGTTACTTATAAACGGCAGGTAACAACACTTATTGTATATCTCGTAAATGGCAATGTACCATACATAAACCAATGTCAAACTAGATTAAAAAAAGTTTCTGGATTTATCAGAATACTGATAGCAGTGTGGGAATGTTTTGTTGTGGATCACTGATTGAACAAGTGGAGGCTTGAGAGAGAGTGAAGGAGGAATGATTTGGTATAAGAGCAATCAATGACTTGTAATTCCTTTACTGTATTAAGCTGTACAAGCCTCCGAGACCGTGTATCGCTTAGCTCGTGTCACTGAGTCCGGGCACAATGTGTTGTCATCCCTGTTTCCAACATCTTATAACGTAAACACGCGTAAGAGGGCCTGATGGCTTTGTGGTTTGACAGTGTTGCTGACCAACGACAGTCCCAAACCATGAGTGGGATAATGTATGTGTGGAGGTGGGTACGAGACAAGATTTCACAGACACCGTCTGTGTCGAACGAGGTGGACCTGCCAGGGTTGTCGGGCACACAATGAATGATCACGGCTGTTTTGGGAGGTCATTTTACAGTTCGGATTATACGGTTAAAGTTCACAAAACGTTGAACCGCGTTTAGGTATCAAGCAAGACGTGCCAACGTGAACAGTATTGTACACATTGCCAAAAATGTGTCAATTATAAGAATCTGGTCAAAAGGACAACTACAAGTTTCTCTTGTTGGGTTGCGTTCACAAAACAAACAGACATGCTCTCTCTCCTAGCTATGAAACTGGTTGCATAAATGGTGAACAGAATGCTTGAGACTACTTGGTCGATCCGCTCAGTCGTTTATGTTGTTGGTGTTGTTGTTTTCCTTCTTCTTCTTGTGTGCAATTTGTATAAAAGTTGCTGGGTGATAAGAGAAAGTTGGATTGTTAACTTCTTGCCACGCTTACCTTCTGTGTCTCATTTCTAAACGAAATATTAGCTGTAACCTGTCGTTCAATTTCGTCGAAGAACTGATGGATTACACTCATCAATCACAACTCCGTGAGCTCATAAGCTATTCTTCCTTGGAGTCGAAACTGCAGTTATTCTAGAAAGACAAACTGTGTCCCCTTGGATTTGTTTCGCAAGTCTTGTGGTGTTTTATGTATTCCGTTAGGTATATATCATACTGTCCGTGATCGTTATGAATCTGGTCAATGAATACAGCTGGAAAACTTTTGTTTGAATTGGTTAGTTCGGAAACGAATTCTGCTATACACACTCTTTACCCAAGGGCTTGAGCAAAACGTTATTTTTTGAATGAAATCTACAAATGGACGTGGATCGTTACCACCGCTCATAGCTGTAACCACGATGAGCTTCGTTTATCAGCCAAATGTTTCAGAGGGTCTATGGTTGGCTGTTGACGGCTGATGACGTACAGCATCACTGTTGTGCAACTCCCTCTAAACTACTCAAAATTTGCAAATTTTGAAATTTCGTAAAGGTCTATTGTTTAGCAATCTGCCTTCCTCGGGACGCAGAACTGGGCAGCAAAAGGAAACGGTAAGCCTCGGAAATAACAACTTCGGACTGTTGCATGAGAAAGTTTGCGTGAGTAATATACTTGTCTAGTAGGTGGAAAATATGGTAGTCGAATGTTGGGATACTCGCAATTCCGGCCTGATAATTCACCACAATTAGCTGTCAGTGTGCTTCGTTATCATTTTGGCTTCTAATCTCTTTGTTTGGAAGCGCATTTGTTCAGGCTAAAAATGTCTTAGGGTTTCCGACTGTGTGAATTCGTGACCCAAATAATCGTTGCGCGATCTGCGGACCGCTGGAACCACAGCTTAGGCCACTTACTGTTCCAGAGAATATCCCATTTCCTTGTCGTTAGGATATCTGGAACTACAGAGGACTGGATATTTCCAACTATGGCACGGTCATTACTCTAATCTCTGTTGTGAACTTTGATGATGAGAACGTCATTTTCTCAAGCGATTCATGATGCTTTGCATGATAAAATGAGGAATCCTTCCAATCTCATGAGTTCCAAGTCAGTCAGACATCACTTAGGTCATAAAAACGATTACTGTTCAATGGTTGAGTTCGGTACAAGACAGGATCGTAGATTGTCCTGACTCTTAGGAACCTCCACAACGTCCATCAGCCCATGTAAAGCTGGATTCGATTACTTTAAATAATTCCGAATCAATTTCCGCTTGACTACCGATTGAATGACTTCTGACATGTGCGGAAATTTCTCGCTTTTGCTCATATGTTAACAGCTTTCGCTTACGCGCATGATGGTGGCTCACATTTTGGAACTAGCGTGTTTGTGTTCAGACACCGCAACTACGACAACGCATTTCAGCCAATCAAGCTAGACTGATCAAACGCCAATCATTACACACTAATTACACGTAGGCGTCACTGCTGTGCGGGCAGTACCGATAGGACAGGACCACGTCCCTCAGCACCCAGCTGTTAAGTCCTGTCGACTGCATAAGTGTAAGGCTCAGACAAAAAATAGTGGCACACACCGCACGCGAATTCATGAGTGCACTCCAAATCACGTGACGATAAAATGGGGGAGACACTGTGAAGTGCGAGTAAAACCAGCGAGCGCGCACGGGTTGAAGTTGAATTGTGTAACAGGATGTGGTGCTTTGTTTTGAATACATACTCAGGCTTGTTTGTTTTGTTTCCTTTTACAGGACTGTTGCTGGGACTTCTACTTCGGAAGAACGCTGCCTCCCAGTTTCTCCACGTTGCCCCAAATTTGGTGTTACGGACAATCAGAGTGTAAACGGCCGGCTTGTGTGTTACAGCACATCGAAGTGGTGAGTAGTTTATTTCACAACAGTATCGTTCAGTTCAATGTGACGACACAAACGAACGTGGCAGTTAACTGAATGACAGCTTAGCGAGTGAGGGTGACAACAAGATATGTGGTTGAGGCCACATGATGCCACACATGAAGCCACACATTGATGATGGCAAATCTTAGTCCGGTTGGACCAGCCGTTGAGATTTTGAGCACGTCATAGTGTGAAACTTAAGGGAAATGTGTGCATAATTGTATGTTCGTAGATTGCACGTTCCGAGAAGGATGACGGTTTCAGTTGCTCCTGTGAATCCATTTTTGATCCGAAGCAATCATAGCAAAATGTCTGATGCCCTGTCGTTCATATGCCGGTTTATCCAACACGACAACTTGGAGAGAAACTTGATTTGTTTACCCGGCTCTAAGCAACACCGCCTGCATAATGCATCACATCACGCAGTTCACTGTTATTTCGCTGTACATTTCCTTCTCAAGAAGTACACATATAAGACGTTCGGATTGGTTCCACATGTTAGTTAGGCAGATTTGCAGTATGCTTAGGGATGTTGAAATATTATTAAACTCACCATTTGTCATTCAACTCCGCTACTTAATTGCTCACCACAATCCAACAGTAATTTGCCAATGTCTCCATTGTAGTGATATTTCATTGTTTTAACGTCGTTGAATGCGGACTGTGTGAACGGAGAAAGGTACGACCGTGCACGTATGGTCGGATGCTCATGCCAATCTGAAGGCTTGTTGACAGCAACCTCAATACTCGATCTACAACATTCTTTCTCTTTGTTTACTGTTTGGCATGTTAGTTTTACAGAAAGAGTTGGCTGTAGTGTAGATTCTTACCAAAGTTCTGGGCAAATAATTCATTTAAGCCGACTTCAAATCCTTCCATTAACCACAGTATTCACCTTCTTGAAGATTCTACCTGGTTGTTTACCTGTTGGCACTAACCACAATCACCACTGGTTACGATACACAGATGCCTGACATAAATGCCTTCGTATACTATGTAACAATTTTGTATGTAAACTGAAGTTTTGATGGAAAACAGAGAAGAGGGCGGATTGTAAGAGAACCAAATATACGAAGTCCACAGGCGTTTGCATGTAATCACAGAAAATCAAAAAGGCCAAGGGATTTACGTAACATGCGATCAAGAATGAAACAGCCTAGCCTCACTAAAACATTTGACGACCCTTAATTAGTAAATCTACTGTGATCTTTCTAATCTCGTCTCGTTTATCATATTCATTACTTGGCTGAACACTATACACACCGCCGTATCTGTCTGTTTATAAGCATGTGCAACATCCCCAGCTAAAGTTAGGCACGTCACGATAACCATATCCTGTGAGACGGACAACTGTTATAGTCCCTACTAGCTTATGTATCACTGAATACCTCCATATGTGTTTGCTATATCGGCAACTGATCAACTCTGACAATATACCCGTGAGCTGGGGGTCTGACAGCATGCATGTGCAACAATGACAATAACTTTACCTGCCTGTGTAGAAGGACAAGTGGAATGAAATGTGAGGCACATGGAAGCGTTCATTCGATGGTGAACACATATTGAGTCAACAATCTGAACCGAAAACCAAGAGCAGTAATAAATCTTTTATGTAGATAACTGGTTTTCACACACAAATATATTGTGGTAGTTAATTTCCTCTTTCAGTTTTGCTTACTTAAAAACCAGAGACCAAATAAGTTATGAACAAGATGTCACCGCTTGCCGAGTTTGTGTTGCTTATCATAGTTTAAATCACTCAGTTCTAATCAGCACTGTTCGAATTGGACTGAAAACAAGAATCAGTCTATAGAAAGTATGATTTAGATTACGGGTATATAGCATTTTATAACAAGAAGTAAGAACACAACTCTTAGTTGCTTCTCTATCCCAGTATGTACGCAACTCATTCATGTTAGCTGAGCAGACTGTCAGTCGTTAATCACATTCGTGAAGTGTAGATATGTGGATAACCGTTCAACGGCAAGAACAAACCAGTGTGTTGCAGCCGGAATGTATCTCTTCAGACAGCATGAATCAGCAAGTTTGCTGCTTACTACACTGGTGACAGCCGGTTGTGCGAAAATTTCGCTAATTTCCCCAAAGGCCATATTGTCCTGCTCTCTGTATCTGGTACATCGGGTTCGAATCTGCTTTCAGGAACCAAAAAAAGAGGATATAATGTCAAACCCCCTTACAGTCTTTATAACTCGACATCAGCAGTATTACTTTCTGTGGTCCATAAGGAGTCGTCAGGGAATCAGTTGTTTATTCGCGATTATTTGTGTGACCATCAACGATTATATATGTTTGTATCGTGATGGGCTGCAATCCAAATTTAAATGCTGGTCGACATTCACTAAGTAGCGTGATATCTTGAACAATTTTACCATTGTTTTTCTTCACCTTTCATAACGCACCAGCAGTCTGACCCTTTAAAACGTTATTGCGAAAGACATATACAAACCCTGATTGATACTTCATGTTCGGACCCATTTATAGCACACATTTATATCACACTGTTTTTCAATGTAGTTATTTTTTAGTCTCAAATTTATGACCCGCTCTCAACCGGACAGCTTTTACAGTTGTTACCAGTTAATTGGCGTGTGTTCAATGTATGTAATGAAGATAACTGTTTCCCGTGAATTTACATAATCGTCACTTGTCTATCACCACAAACATTCTGTTGTAACTCTGGTGGAACTCCTGGTTGAACTAGCTAATTGTGTGATAGGGCCAAGATAGGCTAATGGTTCCTCGGTGCGTGGTAGATTGAGAAAACAACGCTCACGTATTTTTGTAAATTTACTATCAAAATGTTTACTACTTTCAATCCTTGAGTAGTAAGCCTCATTTTCAACTTCGTGTGTGAAGACACTTAAGCTTGTACATTTGAAATAGTGTGCGCAACTTGCGAACGAAAAGAAGGAACGTCTGGTAGGAAAAGAGTAGTACACTCTAAATAGGAATATCGGTATTCAGTGTCTTATGAAAATGGAGAACAGAAAACAACTGACAATTCCAATACCCACATAGGTACTCCCTACTAACCACACAGTTTCTTGGATCTCTTGGTAAGTAGGCTAAGAGTAGCGCCTAACAAAGTAGTTATGGGAATTTTGAAATGCAAGTGATTAAGTGGGCAAATGCTTTCACCTTCAGATCTTCCGATTTTCAAGGGTTGTCCTGCACCTGAAAACCACCAAATTACTTCCAGGATTGACGCATCATTATTTTGTTCTGTTTGCACTCTCATGTTATCATCCACACTTGCAATGTCAACAGCATTCTTCTAAAACGTATGTGTGTACCGCACTCAGCAAAGAAGGTGAGAACCGTAGTTTCGTTTATCAGGCACATGAAAGACTGACAAATCGTAATCTTGCAACTACAAGTTCCAACAAACATACAGTCCAAGAGTTGCTGCACTCGACGTGTGAGTATCGGCTCAACAAACGAGATTTTCAATTTTCCAGGGTCCTACTAGTGAGTCTGACGAATAACGCTCGGCCAGCGTTAAAATCCGAGTGATACCTGTTGCCACGTCTCACCCTTGCTTGTGCACTGTCCCGATCCTCACCTTCTCGTATCGACCATAATAACACAAACCCACCCACCGTCTTAACAGTCGTCGCGAATGGCCAAGTGATCTTTATTTCCCACTAGTCTAGTGAAGTATCTTTTGATCCTTACACCACTTAGACATAATTTCCAGCTCCCTTCGATTTTCAGTTTAGCCTCAGCCTTTTTCATGTTGACCGGAACTGATACATGACTTTCCTTTCCAGAGTATTAACCACTGAAACACTCATTTCAGTACTACATTCACTTGACAACTAGACGCATTTCCTATGTGTCAGATTTTCAAAACCTGCAACAAATATAAATTTCCTCATTTTCAAACCTGTTGCTTCCTAGATCAACACTCCTATTTCGATTCGAAGTTACTCCAGGCATTTGAATTTGTTCAATTTAGCCTCGTTGGGCATCAGTGAGATTTCAATCGGTGGTTAACGAGCATTATTAGCCAACTCTTCCAAAGTTATCGGAAGGGTGATCAGAGCAACATTTACTTGCTTCTGAACAACGGCTAGCGTTCCGTTTACGAACCGGTCTGATGGGTTTTCTTCTTATTGACCAAATTTGACAGACTGTGGTGGAAATCCATTCGATCCATCAATTACGTAAACTCAAACACAATAGAAGATCTAAAAGGAGACCAATCCAAACATTGCGTTAAAGATACTATATCAGGATTGGACGAACACTCTCATTGTTACACCTTCCGTTATTCATTAATTTCTTTGTGCGATATTGCACCAATTAACTTACAGTTTATGACTTTGTGTGTGCCAATACGATCAGCCAATGACAGACTGTTTACTTTAATACTGTTGTACATCGACAAATTCGGTTTTCGGTTACGTGAATGAAAACTAATTACCCCAATCAGTACGAGGTCTTCTCCATACTACTGTTGTGATCCAAGAACGCGGATGGCACGAGGGTTATTTATTCGACAAAGCAATACACGGGTTAAGCATGTAAACCAAACCTGTCACAAAACCACTCATTTGCACGCAGTATTCGGCCTCAGACAGTCTCGGCTACCACAGATGTCAGTGCTCAGTTCCATTGAGTAGCATGGACCGTTATGGGTGATGCTGCACTTTGATTATCCTTCCTGCAGTCTTCTTGTGGTTTGTACGTTGTCAAAAAATATGCCCTGCACCTGCTACTGAATAGCCGCGGTATCAGTAGTATAATACGATAGCTGAACTCCACTGCACTACTTGCGTGGGAGGCTTCAGTTCGAGTACGGTTTCTAAGGTCATTCCAAGTTTCTATTTCAGAGTATTACACAAACCTCTTGAGAATGTTGTCGACAAGATTGATTGCCTGTCACAATGACGGAGGCTCACGGACCTCTGTACACTAAATTTATCACAAATGACTTGCTCTACACCATCTATGGCTCCACACACACACACACACAACTTATCTACTGTAACACCGAAGGAATAGGACCAGGAGGCATGCAAGTGTTAAACGTTGTATGCAACCCCCCAACATTCGTTGGCCAGTTGATGGGCTAGTATGAAGGTGAAACTGTTACCTCTCGGTAAATAAATAGAGAAACCCCACTGGTAAAGTCTAAACTGATAGGGAACATATTGAAAATAAAAGGTGAGAAGCAACTTGATATAGAAGGATATGGGATTACACTCTAGATAGGAGAAAGAGAAAGAGGGAACATATGGGGTTGAACTGCAAAACAAAGAAGACAGCCATCATGCAATACCTCAAAAAAACTAAACGAAAGGAGAGATAAAAGTCCACAGTGACTGAGGTTTTAGAAGAGGAGAATGAGTGACACAGACAGCCTCATCTGGGACATTAGCCTATGACACGTGATTCAACCCTGTGTTTTCACCGGTGCTGGCAGGACAACGAGACCGTACGCACATGTGGACACAACTCGTGTGGGTCTCTCGCGCTTCGGTGAACAAACACAGCTACAGTGTTTCGCGGACTACACTGTGTTTCCATCCTGTAGATCCTTACGTTGACATCTATAGGATTCCCGCCAACACTCCACTAACACACTCCCGGATTACATCTGTGTATTTTGTACGAACCCTTGCTGTAAGTGCACCTGTTATATTTGTCTGTTACACTTTAGTAACACATCCTTCTGATATTATTTAGATGTTTGGTTTTACACATACTATTTACAACGTATTGTAATTAGCAAGCTAGCATCTAAAAGCCTCATCTCACTCAAGTCTGTGACATCGATGCCGTAATGGCTCAGTTCCACGGCGATCAGTGCGTTTCGGCGTTTTGACCGTCAGGTGTTGGACGCAGCGTGCGCACATTAAATGTTTCACCGTACGACGTCTTGCTTCTGCGCGCACGCTTCAGATTGACATGTGAGATTTCAGGCTGATTCTATGACTCAAAATTTTGACCCGTTAACCAAAAGAAACAGGGTTTTTCTGGTTACCCCACTGGCAGCCCATGACTCACAAGGCTGACTAGCGACATAAAATGATAATGGGTTTTCTTCTGGGTCCTCATCTGGACCCAGATGAGCCTGACTAATTTGACAGTGGGAGCTGACCAACCGCGGGGACGGAGTGAATAAGGCGTTGGCGATTGATTCCATTTACAACCTTGCAGCCACATCCAGGTTCAGCGAATTGTTATAGGTTTTTCCACTGTAATGATTAGGACGTCGGTTGCCACGGTTAACGATTGGCGATTTGAGTGCCCTGTGTTTGACAGCAACTTTTCTGTTTTCCTCCTTAATCAGAAGATACCTGCTTCACTATCTAAGCACCCCTACATCATCAGGAATGCAATATACAAACCTACTTCTGGCTGCTCTTTTTTAATCTATCTTACTTGGTTGAACATGGTTGAATTTTATCAAATGCCTTATATAGTTACATGGTAAAGAACAGGATGCCATTCCTGAAGACAAAGCAGGTACCCTTCAATTGCCTCTTTGCAGAGAACAGTGCAGCAAAACCGGTTGCTCGGCATCTCCATCAAGATGAGCCATTCACACTTTTGTCGAACTATTTGGCGCCGCATACAGAATTGAATTCACCATGTTCTTCAGGATGGGTTCAGCCGGTCCGTCTGAAATCCGATTGCGTCAACTATATTTTTGAATCAGAGAAGAACGCTGTGGACGTTCTCATTCTTAAAGAGCTCTGGTGGCGGACGCTTCACCATCGATCCTTACCACAACAGGATGAGTGCTAGTAACTTCGATTAACCGACACAAGCGTTACTTGCTTCAACACTACAATTCCAAAATGCTTAAACGCTCAAGCAAACCCCTATTGCACCAAACATACTGGAAGGCTAATCTGCTAGTGTCAAACAGAAGTTAGGAACAGATCAAAAATTGGTTGCTTTGTTCCACACAACAGTTAGACACATTTTGCAACGCACTGAGACTTTATGCATCGAATACATCAGTTTGTTTCTGTTTGTTCAAAAAGGTTTGTTGTGTAGTTTTAGATGGTCTAAATAATGTCCCAACTCACAAGAGGAACAGGACTAGCTTTGTGATTTTGTCGATCACTGGGTAAGTGTACCCGATGAATGTCGAACGCACGCCCTACTGAGAGAATGATGGATGTTGTAGTTTGCAGCGAGTAACTCAATTTCGGGTTGTCTGTATAGTGTATCTCAGACTCAGTGAAGTCCATAGTTTAGTACGGATGACAGGAACCGTATCTGTGTACATCCATCTGACTACTCGTGATCAGCTTGGTCATTCATCCTTAATTCAACTGTGAGCAGTTCAAATACCAGTTATCTGAAGAACGTAGTCGGTGGATGGTCATACCGATGACCAATTTTATAA
Organism: Paragonimus heterotremus; assembly: GCA_013368495.1. Taxonomy (NCBI): domain Eukaryota; kingdom Metazoa; phylum Platyhelminthes; class Trematoda; order Plagiorchiida; family Troglotrematidae; genus Paragonimus; species Paragonimus heterotremus. The sequence goes on from LUCH01000412.1 coordinate 58,736, forward strand.
GGCGTTAGTGAAAAAAACTACGCAATTTCTTGCAACTTGATCATGCTGTTTACCTCGGGCTCGGTGGTGTCTTTAACCCCGTGAGGATTTTAACTGGATGTTGACTGGACAGACAGTTTCAGATAGTGCAGCCATTCGCGATCAGCCTAGCTATCTCAGGCCCATTATTTCATTCGATATACTGACCACCGATATTCCAATACATTCACAGGTAGACCAAAAATAACTATTAAGTCTAAGGAATACAATAGCTAAGTACCTGATCAAACTACTTCTTTTGAGTTGAACAGTGCTCACGGCGAGTTGCCACGTTGCAAACTAAGTTCGTTCCTGCAACGAAAGTGCCACCCATGATCGAGAGTAACCTAGTTAATCGAAAAGCACATATCCTTCGTCAATATATAAGTAACCGGTAAAGTAACTGCAAGTGTAATAATTGTCCACTTACTTACTAGAGGCAGCCATTACTAAGTCAATAGAGGTAGGCCATGTTGACCTTTAGGAATGAGTACTTTTGACGCACTTGACCTCTGATCGAAGAGACGGTGGCTAACTGAGTTCACCGGAATGAATGATGTTGCTGTTTGAGTGGTATGACAAGTTAAGAAGTGGTACAGTAAAAGCCAAAATGCAACCGTGTTAAGGATTCAACTCAGTTGTTATTTGCAAGCGGTTGGCAGCATGTTACTGATTGTCTGAATTTGGAAGTGGGTATTTCAGGAATTGAGTTCCTCCATTCCTTAATTTAGTTTCACAGCGAATAGTAGTTCATCATGATGTGGCTGAATCACGTAAGAGCAGCAATATACATTACTAGTGTAATGTCATCGGTGGTGAGGATAATGAGGATAGATATAAACATAATGTTGCTCATTTTGTTGATTTTATGACTGCTACTGTTGAAGAGGATGATAGCAACAGTGAAAGATTGCCACAAAATGAGAAACGATCGGTTAGATATAATACTCCTTATGAACAAGTGTAAATTTCTTTTTCTATTCCGTTGACTAACTAGAAAATTTAGAAAGCAGATGTTGAACAGAATCGAACAGCACTTGGTTGGGTATAAGTTTTTCAGTCATCAACGGGCTTGTAATTGATGAACTCAGTCGGTTTAATAAGCGAAGCACCACTACAATAAGAAACATGTTCAAACAGTCTTGTTAATAATCTTGCGATGAGAGTCTACCACTTAATGTAAGTGCCAAAGATCCAGAAAGCAACCGAATGACACATTCGTGGGTCTGATCGATATCTCCATCTAACTCTATTAATTCCCCATATAATTGTACCGGTCTGAAGATGAATTATCGTAAACATATGTTTGCTTACGTGTCTTTATTTTCATTATCGTAATGAGCATATTTGAAACGATGAGACTAACCGAGGAGCCCAGAGTGGCCAAGGCGCTCAACGAGTACCTGAAGTTCACCATTCGTCTGACAGATACAAAGGAATCGATCAAGTTCATCACTGAGTGCATTGATAGCAACGAATACCTGAAGCCATTTTGGTAGGCCTTACGCAGGAACCGTGTCGAGATAAGAAGCATAGCACTGAAATGCTACAGTCTAGATCAACTTGACACTCATAGCGCAGGAATCGTCGAATTCGAGCGAACTAGGGCGCAGCGAGAACCAACAGTGGTAAATTTCACAGATCGGAAATGGGAATTTTTCACTGCTTTCGTGAAACAAATGGTTGTCAGACGGACTCAGAAGAAACGGGCTTCACTGCCACGCAGTCTCTGCTCTACCAGGCCTCAAACAGAATTTCCAAGTCAACCAGGAAGGTAAGTATACAACTTTTCCAATTTACATCTTGATCATATCACAATCGGGGCGCACTCACTCGGTTCTATATTTTGTTGCCCACAACGTACGAAAGAACGTTTCAAACTTGAGGTGCAATCTGAGAATCTTTTCGGTCAGATGCAAGATTTAACCCTGAGTTCGTTAGCTGACCTTAAGTTAGTTCAAATTATACTTGTCAACTGCTGCCAGTTATGCTGTAAGCGTACATCGAGACAGAGAAGGCCTTTAACTAAAGAGCACATGGATTCATTAAAGACGTTCCAATAGAATCTATATATCCTCCTCAGTAGACCAGATAAAGGAGCTGGAATTGTCATCCCGAATATAAACGATTGCATCGAGACAGTGAACGATATTCTTGCAGACCAGACCAAATTTCGTAGAGTTGCTAACTAAAGGGACAAAACCGAGTATGCCGAACAACAGACCAATAAGTGTCATTAAGGAACAAAAAACTGATAACGCCCGCGACTTAGGAGCAACTACGATCACAGGGCTCTCCTATACCCCGTCTCTGTGGTCTACTAGAAGTCCACGAACCTGGCGTATCGGTTCGTCCAGTACTTGAGATGATGAATTCGTCTTACCACTCAGCGGCGAAATGGCTAGTGAAACTGCTTGAACCCCTCCGAAAGGCGATTGTCTCGCTCAATCTGCGTGATAAGTTTGAATACGTCAGATGCATAACATAACATGAATTCACAGAAATCATGTTCATTAGACGTAGTGTCGTCATTCACAAACGTACAGCTGTTAAAAACCGTCAATTTTATCTGTGACTACGTGTCTGAGATCGGAATCGATACTGGTTTACCACCACTGAAATTGAAACAGCTTCTGCTCCGTTGCACATTCGGTGTACAACTGCTGTTTAACGGTGTGCTGTATCGGTAGACAGATGGCGTAGCAATGGGATCCACGCTCGGATCTCTCCTGGCCGATATATTCAAGGGAAAGCTTGAACGTGTTATGCTTCAACTCACCATCAGCCAGTTCATTCAATACCACCGATACGCAGACGATATATTTATCGTAGCCAGTTTGAATACTAATATGCACACAGTACTCGATATATTCAATCGCGCTCACCAGTCAGTTAAGTTTACACTTCAGGAGGAGACTGGAAACGATATATCTTTCTTAGATGTTTGTTTACATCGACGAATGGGTGGAACGATTCAACGTACAATTCATCGCAAGAATACGTGGGCAAGTCAGTACTCAAACTTTCACATTTTTGTACCCCTAAAACAGAAGAGAAATCTAGTATACTGCCTGACTGATAGACCATACAAAATTTGTTCAGCGGATATGTTAGAAAGTAAACTCGAATTCATAATCAGCGTACTTCATGATAACGGTTACCCGGAACGATTTATCGTTAGAAACATGAACAAAATATCACTTAAACCTGAAGTGCATGACATAAGAAAGAAATCTGTGTTTATTCGAGTGTCGTTCGAAGGTGACAATGCCAGAGAACGGCTGACAAATGGGCTCAACCAGACAATTAGCAGGATCTATGCTACAGCTGAACTCCGTATTCATTCTTCCACATCCTCAATTCTCAGGTTTTATAACAATGATAGACTGACAGTTCAGACCTCATCTATGTGTACCTATTCATTCACTTGTTCATGTGGAGCAGGTTATATTGGTTGAACGTCAAGAAAACTTTCAAAACGAATCCGTGAACGCCATTCACGGTGGCCGGGGCATGGAGAATCACGATCGGTCAACAGTGCTATCCTCGCTCATCTGATTGAAGGTGAACATCACATGAAAACCAGTCAAGCCTTCAAAGTGATATATCGTGTGCCAGGCAACTCATCAAAAGCGGTCTGAATTAGAACAGTTTGTACTGCCGAGACTATTGGAATCAGGCTGCTTGACCCTGTATTATATCATCAAAAAGTGGTGTTTAGGCGCTGCACTTACCAGGGTCACAAACCCACCGGATCGATGGCCAACCTGCGCGGTCAAACCAATGGACAGGCGTAACGTAACCGACCAATCAAGCTATCGGCAATTGACTGACCAATGACCTAGTTACTTTGAAATAAGTCTGATCGATATCTTGATCTAACTTTATTAACTTCTTATATAATTGTACAGGCCTCAAGATTCATTATCGTAAACATGTCCGCTTCCATGTTTTCATTCTCGTTATCGTGATGGGCATGTTTGAAGCGATGAGGTTTTCCCAGGACCTTCTTTTTTGCCATTTAACTCTGATGTGGTCTTCCAAAGTTAAGTTCCGGAATTTCCGAGATAGCCGAGGTGACCACTCAGTTCCATATCATTGCAACTGTAGTCGACCTGACAGCCTCTCTCAGAATCTCCGGTCGTGCAGGATCATTCACGATGTGCGTTGTGCTCTGCACAACCGCGGCGAAAAATGCCGCGAAATCTGGCCTGTACAGTCTTCGAGGAGCTGCAAGTGCTGACGGCGAACACGTTCACTGAACCCGAAGTTATCGTGTTTCGTGATATCGCTGCTATGGTACCGGACGTCAATATAATGGGCGACTACAGAAACCCGGATACACGAAACTGCGAAATGCTGGATCGACGCTCGTAAGGTTGCGATTTGGTCGGCGTTTCATACTATGGGCTGTGACGTGGACTCCACTTTTCATCCTACTATGAACATCTCTTTTCGTGGTATCATGTACAGTTTTTCTTGAAATGCGATTCTTTAACTGGAACTGTTCTCCTACGCAGTCAGTTACTTATTTCTGCTGACTGCTCTGTTTCCTGAAAGCCTATGGTAAAATTGTATCAGGAACCTCGCACTAATTGTTACTACATTCGGACGGTTTTCTCATAATGAAGGACATTTCTCCATCCTGATGCATGAACCCTGAATGTGATAGCACTCCCACGTCTTAAAAAACTCTTGATTTTGAAAGGCTACTTTATTATTTTTGTCCGTTTTCTTAGTTAACATATCACATAGATGACTTTCATTTGATTACTTGAATCACTAACACTTGCTGCCTGTCAGTTTAGAAAAGACTTAACTGCGAAAATTCTGGACTTCGGCTGGATTCGAATCAGCGACAGAAACAACATGCCCAAACTTGGTAAATGCCCTACCAGCTGAGTTACGAAGCCACGCCGTAAGCTCAGAAATTTCACATTTGGTGCATTCCATCGTGGACTGATCGAGAAGTCCTGTTTGGAAAGTCAACCAGCTAGATCATTTGGTGGATTCCATATGACACAGTTGGTTGGATTAGTGACTAGGTACAAATGTGAAATTTCCGAGCTCCAGGCATGGCTTCGTAGCTCAGCTGGTAGAGCGCATACTGTGTTGAGGCAATGTGTTTCTGTTGCTGGTTCGAATCTGGCCGAAGTCCAAAATTTTCGTAAATGGATCTCTTCTAAATTATCGAATCTGCTGAACTGTTTATCAGTAATGCTTGCCAATTGTTCAGTGTTGTTAACCATGCAGTGCCTCACATTTGACAGACAGCTTGGTTTGAATTTCCTGTCTTTCAAATTTTCTTGTTCAAATTTTGGTGACACCGCTTGCCCCTTCTTCAACTAAAGATGTTTAAATTGCCGTTCAAAATAAACGATAATAATAACCGAAATAAGTGTGACTAAAATTGTTTTGTGCACTTTGCGCATTGGTTTAACAGCACTATCCATTGCACGATGTTGCAGAACATAACATTACGAATTTGTTATTGCAGTTGTGCCCCCTCTGAGTTTGGAAGTAAGTGTATGAGTCCATGCAATACACCTACAATCAGTATCATGGCAGCGGACAAATAAAACATACCTTATAATTTAGCGTTTTTGAAAGTAAACTACACCTCATGTACCAAGGAAGACCATTGAACCTTTAGTTCGATGTAGAGGACATAAAATAAAAGCTGGAAAAGAGGCGTGTTTCTTAAACGGTACTAGAAATGAAGCTCATACATTAACGAGAAAATTATCTTTTCATGAGTCCATTATTCCTCATATGCATGGGGTTCTGTAGAATGTTTAGCCCGTGAAAGTATGAGTTGCACAAATAACTGATGTTCATTCTTCAAAGACGACAAACAATCAATGTAACTGTGGGTTAATCATGGGTCTACAGACTCAGACAACAGATTGTAAATTTGATGAATAGTTGCAAGCCAAACCAAAGAATTATCTTATTGTTTGAATTAACTTATGGAGGTTTGAGTAAAGGTTGTTACTTATGCTCAATTCTACCGTTCAAAATACAATAGTTCTATGTAAACGTCTTCACGTTTTTAAAGCTTAAGTCAACGGGACTCCAGTGTTTCTATCATAAGCTAACATAGTGAAGTTCAACCAATGAAAGTGTTCTAGATTTGTTGTCTTACATGGGAAGAGGTTGGATAGGTAATTGTGTGACAAAAAATTGGAAACATAATTACCGCTACTGAGAACCAAGACCAGTAGGCAGATCGTACACGATGGCACTACGACGCATATCACACGTAAACAGACGAAAATTTCAAAATGAAGTACGGGCTTGGTTACCATCCAACAAAGATTTGATCCAAAATGAAAACCCCGTCGACGTAATCGCAACAAGCTTGGTGGTAAAATAAAATCACCAAAGATGTCACAATCATAGTAGTCTGTAACCTGTGTTGGACCCGGCTTGTAGGTAAGTACCTGATATGTTAATGAGGTCATCAGCAGACGATGCGACAAAACCCCTCACTTCTTTACTCGACTTCTGTTTAAAGCATTTCTTCTGATGGTATTACCATGACTGTTGGTGAATTGTAATGGACTCTCTAAAAAGCTGGACTAGAACCGATAGAAAACAGTACTATCAACTTCAGAAAACACATAAGTTTATAAGTCAGAATAAAAAGAGATAAGATTCTGACAGGAATTCAGCACATGATATGTTGCAACCGTTTTGAATATCTACAGCCGTGCGGTCACTACGATGAGCAGCTGTCCCTCATAAATCTACTCACCTATCTCAGAAAGCCTACATAACAGGTGGATCCCGACACATTTGGTGGTTGTCCTTTACGCATGTGCAATTCAGATGTTGTGCGAAAACAACAGCACCTATTTACAAATCAAGACAGTAGTATCATAGCAGGTAGCCAACTCCCATCGTAGCCATATCGACGACATGTGTTTCTCTCGTTTTTCCTACTGATAATTGTTGAAGCTGTCCCCTCCAATGCGTGGTACTTCAGTTCACGTTTATTACTGAGTATTATTTGGAAAGATTTCTCTTTCTATCAAAACGTTCATTTGAACCATATTATCGCAGTAAGAAACAATATATTGCGTTAAAACTGGCTTGTCGTTTCAGGAGGCTAAGTGAACGAAACAATTCAAATTGCGTCACACATACGAATCCGAACATCACTGACAACAACCAGTAATGTCTTTTACTGGTTGTCTACATTTTACTGTTCACCCTGTGTGAATTCCAAGAGGTAGAAGTATATCATTGAATATTGCCACCTGCAGCATGAACCGAAAGTAGTCAAACAGAATTAGTGTCTCACTGGTCCGATAGGTCCAATCTAGGCTAATAGGATAGGAATTGATTGTGTCAGTTTCTGTGTATACAGTCTACGCGCATTGAACTTCCTGCTTTTCTGTTTATTATACGGCTAACATTCGCGCGGTGGTATGTTCATATCAGTGATATAAGCATGCAGTACGTATCAGGTTAGCTTTTCAAGGCAGCCGTTTTTTTTCAGGCTGAACACACGTTGGGGAAACTAATCAATGTGAATGTTGTGTACTTCAACGGCTGGTTTACCACTGTCACAGAATTAGAACGGCTAATGTTAACGCTCACTTAGAACAGAGAAGTTAGTAGCAGCTGTTTGGACAGTGTATTTCTCGGGCACATTTCATTACATCTTGGCAGGTTCATACTGTACTATTCGGATTTATACAGCGAAGTTCAATGGACGTTTTGAGGCTAACCAACACAATCATTTACCACACACGAACACATCTCACTACTCACGCGCTACGTTGGGAATCTGGTACTGACGAAAGGGCGTGAGTACACAAAGGGATAACATCCACGTGTTCATCGCTGCAGCCTTCACCAGTCAGGAGAACCCTTCGATTTTATGTCGCGTAACACATCGGAAAGACATTCTCCACGTTCAGTTGAAGTCGACTTGTCAACAGCTGTCGATCGATGACGTCAGTGCTTTGTGGCATGTCACATCCCGACCTTAGTGAGACATTGTGGTATACATGACCATTTTGTGGACCCAAACTGAAATGTGTTAGTTGCGCAATTACCAGTCCATTCTGTCTACATAAGTGACCCGGCACTCACACAAAATTGATAAAGTAATCAAGAGTGGTGAAACATCTTCCCGGAACAAAATTTATTAGGGCTCGCTTCTACTTCCAGCACAAAGTCAGTTGATTGCGTAGCCATGAGAGGTTCCTTGGGACCTGCGTCAGCTGCTATTTCTATGACCCATCTAGATAATTGAGCACTAGACGCTACCTCTAAAACACATTTGTCCCTCCGATATGTAGACGGTGTGTTGGTTGTGACTGACAATAGAGGAAGTGTAGAAGAAGTTCTTACGGTATTCAACGAACTGCATACCAACATAACATTAAACTGTGAACATGAACGTAACAACTATTTTCCGTTCAGGGTTATCCGTCTTATTCAAAGAACTGACGGTTCGGCGCAGCGTTCAGTTTATCGCAAATGTGCTTAAAAAACTCAATACCTAAACTTTAATAGTTTCGTACCAAAATATTATACAACAAGCCTCATTAAAAGGTTATTTGACAGAGCCATAAAAATTCGAGCGCAGGACACAATCCAGAATGAACTAATCCGGTTCTCTTGGACAGCTGGTACCCGCGATCACTGGTCTCCAAGTTTTCCAAAGAATTACTCCACTAGCGAACCCTGTGGTGGTGTCAAAGAAGAAAGCTGTTTTACAACCGCCGTTCAAGAGGGATGATGTCAGTACGTCGTTACAACGCTGAATAAAGGCCGTTGTACTACGGACGCATAATGCAACACAGATCATGTTAACCTGTGGCAGAAAGTGGATTCAAATTCCACCTCCAAAACCTTAGACATCTCCGTTCGCCACTTTCCATATCATTTACCGATTCCCACCTAGTTGCCAGGTCGACTACACTGACCTGAAGGGACGGCAGCTGAAGTTTCTGATCTCAGGACAGATCCCAGCATGGATGAGGAAGAAGGTGGAGCAGATGCAAACTGGCGTTCATGTTTGCACACAGTAACCTCCGCACAGATCACCAGCGTCAGCGATCGTCCGTCATTTCCCGGAGAGTCATCACCAAGTGGATCCCATGCAAGCATTCACAGTTGTTTACACAACTGATAAGCACCGATTGTTACGATAAGCTTAGCCAGTTTTTCTGAGACGGTGGTATTCATCTCTGTCTGTTTAGAACGACTCTTTTGTTACTTTAGGACTGTCGTGGTAACGAGGTTATTGAGTGATTAATGATTAGCTCCACCTCATATTTTCGTTCGTGTCGTAGGGGCACAAAACTGTTAGATTGGGTAAGTTGACTGACCCAAATTTTCATTCCATACACTTTGACCTGCACAAGGTCATCCTGTTTGCTTGTTACCAGGACATCTGGAAATGTGAAACACATCACTTTCAAGTGTGAAATTGATTGCTTCATCAGAGTGGTTAAAGGCTAGAACTAACCTTTTTACTCAAACATAGTCGATGCATAAGGTTCTTAAGCTCGACCATGAAAATTTTCGACGGAAGTGGACCGAGAGAACAACCCATGGCTGCATTGCTAATTTGTCCTTTTTGTCAATTGTCTAGTCGGACGTGTACGTTCAGTGTACAGCGCCGTAACATTTTCTTAAGATGCTCGATGTAAGTACATTTTGGTTTTTGATATTCATTCACCAAACCACAGATATGAACAATTTTCTCTTACAGTGGAACATAGTTAAAAAACAACGAGATGTTCGTGAAGATCGTCTTTGAGCCGTTAGCAATCAACTCATTGCACTTAAGTGTCACATAAAGTGTATGTGGCCGCTTTTCGTTTGAGTAATGCGAATAATCTGATTGGCTAACGCGCAGTCGTCTGGTACGGAGAACTAGACATATCTCAAATTAGGCACGCAGATACCTCTGATAATCCAGAGGTTCTTGGCCCACGTGTTGTTTGTGATCTCAGTCTGTCGAAAAAAACATCTGAAATGATGTCAACATGTTTTATAGACTTAAGAACTTCAGCCAGTTTATTGTCAATCATCTTTACATGCAACATTACCTGAAACTTTGAACGGTCGTTGGTATTCGTTTTTAAAACTGTGAAAGTCTCATGGATTCACTTTAGTGGAATAGATTTATTGTTACTTCCGCCTGTGCGGTATTCATGGCATGCCGTTACAAAATTTGCTTTTATGTACTATCTCGTTGTCGGGGGATGGATTCAGGCCATCTGTGTGTAAAACTCAATTCTAAAATTGTATTTCAGCTTCTCACTCTTGGTCCCATTTTGAAATATCGCAATACCTAAGGCCAATTGACAGTACTTTTTAAATTGCAGATTGACTCAAATCGACACTCAAAATTGCGTGCATATATCGTTCACGTTCGATAGGAAACACCGTTGCAGAAACCTCGTTTATCAGCGTTTGTATTGGTTGGGTCTTTTCCCGCATACATGTTTTTCACACGTAACTGCAGCATAATCTATGAAAAGTGCCTTGGGGTTTTCCGAGATTGCATTCATACACAGATGTCGTTAGGCAATGAAGTGTTCCAGTGCACTAACAATCGGTTCAACAGAGTCGATTTCATTACCTACACAACGTTCGACATTCCGCATATTGATCACATGATGCCTTCGTGTGAGATGTTTCCAGAATGTTTTCGAATATCCGTTCATTCGTGTACATTCTTTGGATAAGTCTTTCATTGCGTTCGACCTAAAAGAGAGTTTACAAAAGAGGTATCTTCACCCGAAACCATTGTTATGACGACATGGGACTACTAAATAATGGAATAAATTGAACAATGATCGCAATCAGTCATGGTTTAGTAGATGTTTGATATCGAGAGTCGCGTGTGTGTACTCATAAATAGAACACATCCCGAACCAGAATCCTGCCCTGTCTAGTTCGAGTTACCCGGCTGATGACAATCAATCTTGAGTGATTATTTTGCTCGCGATTGTACAAGTGCGTGTACAGTCTATTCCGTCTGTGGGTCAGACATCTCCTCACCTACAGCGCAGTTCAGTTGTTGAGGCCGGTGTTATCTCGTCTTGGTAGACGTGTTGACCTGCAAGAATTTGCCGGGTCACGTGGTTAGGTGTTCAAGTGGACTCTGCTGTCAAACGGTAGGCGTTCATGCGGGAATGACCAACTTTCGGTCAAATATCGCCCTATCCTGTCTCGCGCCCATTGATTCAAGCAGACCGGAACAGTGAAAAGGTAGAACGAAGGCCAGCATCCCTACGCGCATTCATCTCAACTGAAACGCTGTCAGACGAGATAGTACAAGAATATCCCTGTCGAAATTGGCCAAGAAGTAGCGTCCAGGGAAGAGCAGACCAACTTATGAGCTAGATTAATGATACAGATCGATGAAGCGCTAAAAGCTGTGTTGGAGACCATGGGTCTGGTTTGCCATGTGTTTGAGTGCAAGAAGCACGCGACGTTGTCATTTGAATATACGCCGACCAGAAGCACGGACGGTTTTCTTTCACTCCCTATCTTCCTGGGCGTGTTGGTAATACATCACACCAACGGTGAGTCTCTCTTTGTGGGTTTGATAACTCTAATTTGGAAAAAAATCTGCCCGCAATGTGAACGAAACAGGTAGGCTACCTCTTTATGCAAGGTAAGTGATGAACCGCCCTGTTATGAACAAAAAGAGTCTGCCCGCAATATAGGGCATACATTTCGAATGTTAAGCTTTTTATTTCACTGCCTGCTTTTTTTATAATATCATTAACGGTTGTCTAGTCCCTTTGCGCAGTTTTCTTACGAACGGTTTTCTGTGAATAGCTGATCTCAAGTGTGGGAATCCCACGAGAGTTTGGGTGATCCGGGTCACTTTTATTAGACTAAGCACTAAATGCCTCGCGTTCAACTTCCTAAGGGTCCTTGCAACAAGACGGCTGATATAATTTTCTCAATCTATGCCTATGATTCGGTGACTATTTTGCAGTTTTCTGAGTCATCTAGTTTGGCAAAACATTTTAGACACGTTTTAAAATTACTTAATTTTTACACACTGATGGTCATAGTCGTGGATTCGAGTTTACACTGTGAGCCCTGTCCTGACTCACTGATTGGTAGATTTTGCTGGTGCAAGTCGGAATCCACGACCCACATAATATATCAGTGGTACAAAATAGTCACAAGTCTACGAGAGAGCTGTAGTACATTCATGCCACCATCCAATCTCACACGTCTTCAGATCTAATGACCTTGAAACTGATTGAACGACAGTCCGACTGGCGATCATGAATACAGGAAGAATGCCCCCTTGTTTGGTGTATCCATGGCCACCTGACGAAACAAAATTTTGTATGTTGTCGGATAATTGTATCGTTTATTGCTTAGCTTCTTCGTATCACATTTAACGAATAGCGGAATTGGCTTACCTGACCTGTTCTGAGGTATGAGTACAATATGTGACGATATATTGGTACATTTGTACTAGAGGAGAAGCTAAATGTGTGCGTGGTGTACTGGAATGTAATTTAGTCATGCTCAGAAAAAAAGCATTAATAATGGTGACTGAATGGCTTATGACTTCTGAAATGGCAACAGGTGATTCGGGAAATCAACACTAACTTTTAATGTTAGGATTCGTGTTTATTTTTAACCAATATAGTCACCAAGCTAAAATATAAGCAATGAGACGGAAGGATTCTGCTGGATGAAAAAATAAATTGCCTAATTTCTAATGTTTTTCCTGTCACAGGAAGAATCTACTTCAGTAGCGACCGTAAGTATCCTATGCAGTGAGACAATGTTTTCTGGTAGGCAGAAGGCAACACCACAAACAATGTTGCCAGAGTTAACAGGGGTAAGCTGCAATTTACGGGACAGACAACGATGGGAGAGGCTGAATGTATGTACCATAGTTCGGCTAAGAGGTTTGAGGGAAAACATTTTAGCCTGCCACTGGCCTTCGAAAGAGAGTGAGGAGGATAACAACTTGCGCCGCAAGCAGCCGAACAAAGCACAGGTGGATTATGGGTGCTACTGGCAACTAAACGGACAACATGTAACAATGATCAGTCAGACGTTTCTGAACGCCTAGGCCAGGTTGCCGACAAGTGACCACCAAAACCTTACAAACCGATTTTATGAACATTCAGCGCGGTAATAGACTCGGAACCGTTGTTGGCTGTGATCACTGGCCGATAAATGTTCCGCAAGGGAATAAGCTCTGGTTGTTTTCATTGTCGCGCTCATCAGTTTTCCCAACAGTTTTCCTTCGGTATTGGTTCTTAACTCCCTTTATCTTCTGTCGATCTAAGTATTTTCGCAACGGCTGAAAAACTGAGAAATAAGGTGAGTACTACAGACCAAAGTGAACTTCCTAATCAAAGTAAAGCCAACTGAGTTGTCTGTAGAAACGAGACTAGTTTTGTTTCACTGTAAGCATCGTTCTAAACGGCTTCCTTAGGAGATTTCACAGTTGACATTATTGCACGTATCAGCCTGGTCTGCCCTCTGATGGTGTGCTTCATAAAGCTGTTCGCATAAAGAATCTAGTGTGAGGCTGCTCACTTGGCCGGTAGTCTATCATCAGCGTATGTTCCTGACACTCTAAAACGGTCTATGAACTACTGGGCTTGTATACAAAAGGGCGAAATCCAAAATGTCACACTCCTGTCCCCGTTTGGTTTGTGGTACAGCGAACTTTCATCAAATCTCTAATCAAGTGATTATAGATCGCTCTGAAGTACAGCTAACCAAGATATCCATTTCATTTACAGTACGCTGTCTTATTTTGTCAGTCACGTGTTTGCGACTGCTGAAATTGTACACAATGGGTTCACGTCCTATATGGCACCGTTTACTTGCAGTTTTCAAACTGCGCAAAGGGTGTGAATATTCGAGCCACTTATGTTAATCTATGTACTGAACACTGCTACAGACTTTCACTGAGGAACAAAAGACGAACAGGAGCATCAGTTAGGCGAATCCTACCTGGTAAGAGAAGGACACGACTTGTGATCACAATCGCCGCGCAATTACGTGGGCCTTTCAGTCAGAGTAAGTGAAGGGTTTTGTGTTGTTGGTATTATTAATATTGCTTATTTCTGAGTGTTGCTCAGTCAGATAACCTTGGCTAAATATCATTCACTCAACCTATCTCATTTTACTAAGTGGTCCAAAAGATATTACAAAATGGAATATGATCTCTTCCTATTTGTTCGCATTTATGCGTTGTTTAAGGGAGATATGAAGTGAGACGGTTTACAGGTGTTAGGAAAAACGATTGTAAATAAATAGGGGGAAATTCCAGCGATACAGATGACAGGTATTTATACCAATAAAAATAATTAAACACACGGAAACGACGTTCCGTCTAATGTGCACATTTACCGACCTGTGGGGTGCGATTCCATGGTGCCTACGAAACTTGCACAAATGTGTCGATCATGTAGAATTTTGAAAATCTCAACAGATTCAGTCGTGGCTACAATGTTGAACAGTTCCGTTTGCAAAGCAACCTGACTCTTCCATAACCTAGTTCCAACGAACCACCCATTAAGCGTTGTCAGCTAATGGGACCAGATGAGTCGGAAGACCTAGTGTGTGAAGTCTTTTGTAAGTAACAACTAGGCCTCCTCTGGATTATCTGCAGTCTTTTGAGAGGTAATATAATTCTGCTAGTCTCTTTGGGGATCGGATTCTCCTAAACCCCAAGGTTTTTCCGGTGACTCATCTTTGAATGTTTTCAATCAGTGTTAAAGCTTTCTTAAGATAAACACGGCAGGCCTAGAACTTAGGCTCCAGATGTGGGTATACTACATAGGCGACTACAATATGAAAGTCTTCAAGGTGGCAGTATCCGTGAATTTTTCACGAGAGTCTCAAGATTATTTGTAAGTGTTTGGCCATAGATGCACACGTTGTGGACAGACTTAAAGTGTCTGATTCTCGAGTCTCTAGTTCTTGCTAGTATACTGGTACGAGTAGCTTAGATTAGCCAGTGTAATAACCAAAACCATTTTGATGGCTACTTTGTGTTTTGCATATGTTAACATCAGGCGGTGAGTTATTTTCCATGGAGCACTTAGTTACAGCGTTCAAGCCGTTCTTCAGAGTTTCACACTTTCCGGATACTGCGCAGCTGGAAATAGATTTGTGCCGCCAGGTTACAATAACGTTTGTGCATGTCAAGCAGACACATGAGTTGTACGTTATTTAAAGAGTTAACCAGATCGGTTTCAATAGTCTGATTCATTAAACACTTTCTGAACAAATATCGCAATTAACATAGCCCCTTTTCTCTACTTAATTATCCGCGGTCGTTTGTGAACATAGTCCATTTTGTTTATACTGAAATTAACCAGGTAGACGTGATCCCATACACATCTTGACTAGTTCGGATAACGTGTCACCAGCTGGCGACTGTTTTAGATCCACTCAGCACAATGTAAACCCAATGAAATCGACTGTTTCAGGCCTTGACATTTGTCTGACAGTACACTGTCGAACAAACTGTACATTCCTGTACGCCTAATATCGTGAGACAAACCATTTACCCCTATTTACTTTCCAAAACATTCCTCACATGAAGTCTCCTAACAAGCTGTCTACGTGGAACACCCAAAAGGCTTTACACTTCTTTAATCCGTTTTAGCCTACATGGTAGAGATGTGCAATGTAACTGAATTTTCAGCATACAGGTGGTACCTCTAAGGTTGCAAAATCACATGCATGCAGATAATACAACTAAGTAATTCACACGAAGTTTTTGGCAAAGGCAGTTATCCTCAAAGTGGTTACTAATCGTAAACCCGTCGAAGTAGACTGTCATCTGCAAGACTCCTGTGATAGGTTATTCGTGTAAAACACTTGCTGATTTGAAAACAAACTAAGTTCCCACGACTTCGTAATATAAGATCAACGTTCAGGATATCTCCAGGTGAAATAATACCTGGAGGAGATTTTAGAAAACAACAAAATCCCATCTTCCATTTTACTCTAAGCATGACCTGATGCTTACCAAGTATTTGGAAGTGACAACCTAAATTGTACTTTTTTCCGCTTGGATTTAATATAATGACTGTTTTAATCAGTTCGACGTAGAATTTGAAGCAAAGTATATGCTTGTACTGTAGTGCACTATACCATAAAAACAGGACCTATCCAATTATGGCGTTGAATTCAAAAACACCTCTCGGTAACTACAACTATGGCTTTGAAAATTGCAGTACTGAAAATTCGCTGTTAATTGTCTAGCTAGTTCTTTTTTACTCACGAAAGCTTCTACAATTCTCCGTGAATATTACAGCGGATCCTCACTCTAACACCAGAAAACTGTCTACCATTCATCGAAATTTACATATTCCAGCCTGGGCTGGCTTTTAATTATACGGTCTTTTCGTTCATATCAATCTCAGACGTGTTCAATCAGACTTAGATCCGATGATCAAGGTAGACAGGATAATACTTGCAACTGTTTGGTGACAGAAATGTCTTAACTCAACCGCAGACGAGTGACATTGTATGACATTCAAAATTCGATCGTCTGGTTACCAACCATGTGAAACACACAGTTCCCACCTTTCATTGGGAGTGGACTGGTGGCAGTAGTTCTTATTGAACGATGCGGTCGAACATCTGTTCATCGGACGAAGTGGATGAAAACTTGACTGTTTACGAGCATGCGTTCACGGAACTGTTACAGTCACAATTACGGTGCAATCCATCTACTAGTTCGAGATAATTCACACCGTTTTTCCAGACGGTTTTTGAGCAGATCGGTTGGAGAGTTGGATTGAAAGCTGAAGCCGGTCCAGTAGAAGACGGGAACACTTACGTTCATTGCTGAGTACTGTTCTACTAATTTGCATGACGGCAGAGCAACGATACAAAAATACAAAAATCAATCCCAAGGGCACTGTTTTATCAATAACGTATTCTGGCATATGCGCACTGTGGAACATACAGTAGTTTTAGTGGAGAGAAACTTTGCAGATGAGTTACTTCAGTGTAATATATCTGTATGCTCAAATGTCGAAAGTATCTGCAGCTCGGGCAATGCTATGATTAAACGTAAAATTCAAGCAATCAGTTATGGGTACTTGTTAAGACGTTTCAAATAAAAAGTCTCATTTACTATCTGTCCGCTTCTTTCGTGATGGTAACTGTTTAATCAATTGTTGTATTTCAGGGTTATTGGTAGCTAAGTCGTTTGGTGTCAACCATTTCATTGTTGGCCATGTGAGTATCTAACCTTCCGCAACCGAATGTTTTAGTTAGTCTTTTGGAAGCATAACGTTGACTTCCTCTTTCAGTTCCCCACTCGACCTGGTATGTCCCTGTTAGCGGTAAACAACTCAGCGACTAATTGTGTCCGTCATAGCCAAGACAATACATGATTAGTTTAAAAAAAAACAGACGTGTTCGACGTGGAGGATTAAGATTTCATACAAGACGGAATACAAAAGTGAAACAGAAAGATCTGATAGGAATGTGCTGAGAGTAATAGGATAGGAGTGAGGTGCGCCTTTCATTGGAAAATATTGAGCCAACCAAACCTGGGCACAGACCAAACAGCTTCCTATTGAAAACAGACAGCAGCGATGTCATTTAGAATGCAATGCATTTTTAAGTGTTATAACAGAAATTCACCTTCAAAAATCGACCAAGCCAGGTGTTCAATTTGGAAAGTGAAATGGAGTAAGAACGCATGCATTTGCCGGTTAGTAATCTGTATAGTGGCAAATCTTATATGATTTTTGCTTCGTTAGAGACGCACTTTTAGCGTAAAGGTTTGGTTTTCATGCCATTCACAATATGGATTTAATGAGCTCTCACCAAGGCCATTTTCTTTGTGTGCGAATAGTCCAAGTGATCGGTCATTACTCCTTTGTGTTCTATACCACTTCGCGTCGACTGTCAGGTGTTATAGGCCTGTCTGTGACCGAGAACACTGTACAATTATGTTACCCGCTAAGGGAGCTCCGTAAACCCTCTGGAATGAATTTAAGAATGTTTCTTGTCGTTTGACTTAGCTGAGCATAATGACGTCAGTTGAAAGGGCTACTGGCTGGGTCATTTACGTGGTGGAACTTCCAAGAGAACTTGGTGTTGTTTGGGTGTATATTGGTCCTATGTCGCTTAACAAAACTTTGTGTGGCGTAATACACATGGCTGAATTAAGATTATATTTTTGTTAAAAATGCTCCCGTCTCCTGCCTTACTAAAGGGTGTTTTATTGCATTCAGACTCGCCAAATTAACACTAAAAAAGGAATCGATTCAAATCTCGACCCACTGAGAACAAAAGACTGGAATATATAAACGCCGTTATACTTCTAGGGTGTATCGGACTACAGGCACTTTTATATGATACGATACGCAACACATTCGGTCGGAGAACGTGGAATGAACAGACAACAACCACCCTGCGCTCTGCTGACTCATGAAACGTGGACTGCTGACTTGTTGGGAAAATGTCGGGTCAGTGTCACAACATTATTCGGAATTGAGTTGCTTGGCCCTAGTCTTATCGTGTCGACTGATGGGCACGTAGATATGTTACCTCGTCAGCTGCAATTCAATGGCGAATTTCAAATTGGATGAATCCCAAACGCTGTCATTCGTCTGCCAGACAATTTGCTGAGGTGGTTGGTTCATTTCCAAAGACTGACAGCCGACTTTAAAGAGTGCTATACCCTCTTACTTTTACTGTGCTGTTACATTTATTCTCCACCTATCGACTAGTACATTTCTGACAATGGAAAGTCAGTCACCAGAACAGGGCATAGATGTAAAAACTAGAAAAGCTGCCGACAGAACTTAACAGGCAAACAGCCCAAACGAACATCCTGTTATAAAATAGGCCGACGTACTTCTTACTGTCAACCTATGTGTAATACTCGGAATTAGGGACTTCGAATAGCCCTAAAAATCGTACTCGGATTGAAACCTCCCACGCAAGTAATAAGAAAACCTCGTACTAGTTGCAGTAAGCAGTTCGTATTCATGAGAGAAGAAGCCGAATTTATGGATGTACAACAGTATTAAAGAAATCATAGTCACCCATTGGTTGATCGTATTAACACATACAAAGTCACAAACTGAACGGCAATTGGTGTAATAGGGAACAAAGAAATAAGCGAATCACAGAGGGCGTAACATTGAGACTGTTCGTCCAACGCGACGTTTGGATTGGTTTCTTGTTAGAACTCCTATTGTGTCGGGGTTTGGATAAGCGGTGAATCGAGTAGAATTTCATCACACTATGTCCATGCTGTGAGTTCCACAAAACAATTAGTTGCATGATTCATCCACCTCATTTGTTCGGAATGTCTTCTATGGCTTACCGAGACCTTGGGAAGTCACTCATTCAGTTCAGTCACAAAACGTACTATTCGCCCCAGGAATCACTGTACGAAGCTATGAAATACACATGTAAATGGATGGGTAGAGAGTTAGTCTTTGATCGTTACGTTTCGTCATGTTTTCTTAGAAATATGACCAATTTGTAAGTTATGCGGCTTACCTCAGTAACGTTGATAGTAATACCTCGGTTGTTTATGGTGACATATCCGCCATCCATATTTGTTGAGAAATGGTCTTCAAAAAGATATCAACCATGAAGTAAGCGCAGTACCCGGGTTTCAAACGTTTCAAAAGTGCTAATCGCTTGCCACACCGAGCACTGTTTGCCGACGCTTCGACCAATTTGCATAAGGTGCGAGGTGGACAGATGATGACCTGGCGTAGACAAATGAAATCGTTCACGAAGGGCTTGGGCACTGTAGATCGGGTTCGTCTCCCGGGCTGGAGCCCTCGCGACTCGCAGAGTCGATGGCTTGAAACTTTAGGCGAGATGGCGGCTAACCGAGCTCAGTGGCGTGAATGTTGTCGTTGTTTGTCCGAGTTGTCTGTGAAGTGAGTGCACTTAATGACGCGGGTCAGTGAAAGCCGTGAGGAAGCAGTCTTGCTGTTGACGCCTTATTCCCACTTACAGCTCGGTTGTTTGTTTGCAAGGTGTAGACGCCTTGATGTTGTATGTTTGAATGTAGACGTAGCTATTTTTAGTTATTAGGTTCCATCCCCTTTCCCTTTCTTCTCTTCTCTCTTCCTATACAGGGTTTGCTTTTTATTCTTCATCGTTGTGTGGCAGTTAGGCATCAGTGTGAACCACTGATGTATTGCTGTCTATGATGATGATGATGACCCCATTACAAGATAATTTCACTTGATTCAGTAGGACAAGACAGGTGTTCGGATAGTATGTGGTCTGAACCTTTCTGAATTGTCGACAACGATAACCAAGTTCAACACCCTACGAATCAGATTTTTCCGCTAACGATTATGATGGACGTTTAAAGCCACTTCTTCCGGACTCACAGTATATGCGTTAGATCTCTTCTACAAACTGTTGATATCCCACTTATTAGGCAAACGCACTGGATTTTGGTGGCCGTATGGGGCTTCAAACTGGCGTCGGAATAGCAGTATGAACCGCTGGACCCAGATGGCCAAGTTATTGGTCATGTTGTAGTGGATAACCGCATAGGAAGTGAACCGCCGGAGCGAGACTGATTCAACAATCAGTTCTTACGGTCTCAGTCCCAAAGTCATGGATAAACCCATTTATACGACTGTGATTGAGACGAATCGAGTCAATCAGACAATAAAGGCCGTTCAGTCGAAAACGAGATGATTGAATAAATCGCCGTGAGCGGGACCGTTCATTCTGAATGTGACATAAATGGCCAGTTGAAAGTCCTAGGCCAAACGATTCCGAGTGCGATCGATTATTGAGAGATCTGTACTCAAGCTGACTCAAGAATGTACCATAACGGGCACTGCTCAGGATGCACCGAAATGTAGCAGAGTGTGCACAGCTGCTAATAACACCGTTGAAAA
Organism: Paragonimus heterotremus; assembly: GCA_013368495.1. NCBI lineage: Eukaryota > Metazoa > Platyhelminthes > Trematoda > Plagiorchiida > Troglotrematidae > Paragonimus > Paragonimus heterotremus. The sequence continues at coordinate 79,645 of LUCH01000412.1, forward strand.
TGGCGCTTCAGAGAAAGTACAGTTGCCCAAGGAAGAATGTTTGGCAACTGACTGAATAGCGTGACTTGTCCAGGAGTCGCAAACATAGTTTCCAGCCTTACACCAAAAAAGTGTTACGGGATTAGCGCCTAATTGACGCAGGTAGCCTGATATAAAACTCATGGTCTGGATGGGCATTTTGGGACCAAGAATAATTGGTCAGCCACTGTTTTGTAGAAACGTTACGATTAGTCTTAGCATTGGTATAGCTCGTCGGTGTTAAGTCGAAACAATCCAAATTATTAAACTTTAGGATAATACGCTCACGGTTGCAGCAAGACAGTGCTGAAATTCAGATGTATACAATGATCACCATGTTCTCGATATGGTACTCAACAGTAGATGGATAGGCATGGAAGAAAATAACGGCATGTTCACTGAAGTAGCCAGATTTTAGCTCGTTCGGTTTCTTTTATTGCAACCACTTTAATTAGGATGAGTGCTGAAGTTTTACAGAAAATTCACTCTTCAGAAAAAAATCTGGGAAGAAATTTTTATGCAAAATCGATAGATGAAGGTAAACTCTTGATACTGTGGTTATTCACCAAATTCTGATTATTAGTGTTGCGTTCGTATATGAAACACGAATAATTCGGTTCATTTAGGGTTTCCTGATTATGCATAAACAATGACTGCAAATTCCCATATTTTGTACTGATTTTTGAATTCCTTAGGATGTTTTGTGATTGTAAGTTATGTCCTTTGTCTGTTTAACGTAAACTCAATCCAAACCTATCCATTATCATTTGGTATCCTTTGCCTCAAATTGTTTAACTATCAGAGCTGTGATTATTATGGTGTTTTTTGAATAATACACCACACTTCTTATGAGTAACGCCAGGTTTTGATGGTGGCCTTCGATAGCAAGTGAACAAGTAGACGTTCATCCAGAAACTGTACTAACACTCGAAGTGTTGTGGCCGCAAAAGGCTTAGTCTACGAAGGAAATAATTGGCAGCCATCAATTCACACACATGTAAAAGTACACAACTGATTTATCTTCGCATCCGTTGCCACTGGGATAGCACCGGTTTATTTGTTGTTAGTCTCCGCACAACATTTACATACTTCCAGCTCCGGCCTCTCTAATGTTTAAAACTTCGGTAAGTTTTTGCACGTGAGACTTTCTTTTCGATTTGCATCATACTAATTAACAAGGCTACATATTATACAAAGGATGGACAGAGATGAAATCTGCCTACTTGCTCCGAGCAGTTTTTACTCGTGTTTTCAAGTAAAACGCTGCTCCCAGTCACATCACAAGTCATTTAGTCACTGAAATGGAATCAGGTAAGCGTTCTTTATCAGAAAAATCATTATCGACTGTTGAACAGTCAACACAGCTTAGCAATCAATATGACCGATACGTTAAGAACGGTCGGAAAGTGGGTTTCTGAACTGCAATGTTTATTTGTTCAAAATGAACTAACAACTTCAGCAGTGTTCAATGAAACGATTATTGAGAATAATTACTTACGACTAAAAGCCATTCAGCGATATTGCTGGATGGCTCTACGATCAAGCGGTTTAGCACAGTTTTACTGCGCATAAAATTCACGGTATTAGCATATAGCGCTTCCCTATGTATGAAACTACAGATGACGGGTATGTACACAACACTCTCGTTAATAACAGTAGTAATTCCGTATGTTCACCTACATTCTAAATGATTTCGACAACTACGAACATCCTGTTTTTTCTGATCGCTTATTTGCAGTCTGTCAGTGAAGTCGGTCGTTTGCTTACAAAGCTAAAATACTATACAGTAGATAACATCTTTGATTAGTGTGACTGTAGGTAACCTGTTGATAACACCACCATATTACGAACACAATATACAGACGCTTATTCGTACTACCGGAACCTATCACCTTGATGTACCTCGACAAATGTTCGTCGTAAGCATAATGTGAAGTTATTCAGCCAAATGTTTGTTTTCATTGGAAAGTACTACAGCATCTGGTCCTCTTTTTAGAAGCCATTACAGATGGGGACTTCTATCTATTTTAAACAGTATTCCCATCAAAACGTTTATCCTCAGTTTTATGGTTTGAATGGCCATTGTGTAGCGAAAAGGCGTCTACTAAAGCACAATCTTTATTGTCCAACTCGCTAGTTCACATGCCACACAAGCGCTTGCGATTTTGAATCGCAATTCCAGCCCACACCACCCCCAGGTTTCCGCTCACACGTCGTGTGCACTTCTACCCGGTTCAGATGTGTGATTGGCGCCTTCTATCCGGGGGTTATCCGCCTGCTATTCCTCGTCCGCTGATCCGATTTCGTTGAGCGATGGCTTGTCCGGTCCCTCGTGTTATCTTCCGTCTATCCACGATGGGCTTTAACCGTACTCAACAGCCGTGTCGAGATATTCCTGCGAGTGTTGGAATAATCACGCCTTCAACTTGGTCATCCATTCCATTTTGACTGCCACGTCTCGCCCGTTGGTCCGATCCGGTCACACACGTCGTCCTTCATCCGCTCGCTGTGGGTCTTTGAACGTATCTCCCTCTGTGTTGAGGTATTTTGCCGAGAGTTGGAATGCTCGTATTTGCTGCCTGACAGTCCACCACAACTGGTGTGTGCCACTGTAAACCATTTATCAAAACTGGCGCCTCATCGTCTGAGTGGACAACTCATTATTGCTTGAAACTTTGCAATATCTGGCACACACCAATTGTATTTTATTTAAACCTCTTTGATTCCAGTGATATTATCTCAAGTTCGTTAAACACATGGAATTGCACTGAGTTGATGAATATCGATCGAAAGCGGCTGCTCGTCACCTAAATTTTAATATACACGCTGATGGGTTTGTTGAAGCTATTCTAGTAAGTTTTGTCGTCTTTTGTTTGGTATGAGGCGCAGCGATGAATCCGTTCAGGTATGTCTGGTTTGTTTGTATAAGGCCAACCTTCAGTTTGTTTTTGTTTGTCGTTGTTGTGTGCAGTGAACAATCACGATGAATTTTGTTAAGTGGCTGCACACAAAAGGTCAATTTCCTTCCTTTTCCTAACTATCGTTGCTTATCTATTGAAACTTTCTTTCTTGGTATCATATGAAATGTTGTCACTTTCATGCATCCGATCGTTTTAATGAGCTCAGTTCTCGTTGGCTGGTGACAATGTGTTGACTCCAGTTTGATTACCCCATTCAGAACGCTTTTCTGCTGGGTAGTTTGCGTGTTCGGTTAATTTACACTCGATGCTTATCAAACAGTACCGTATAAACTGAAATTCTTCCAATCACCTCCTCTGACGTTTTTGGACTTGGAAGATAGTCTCGTAAACCCAGCAGTCTGAATAAACGCTATCAGAATTGTCGATAACGTATTACTGAGTGAATTATCCTAAATCGCCAACAGCGATTGAACACCCACTTTATTCTACTTACTTGACAAACATATTGCCAACTGCTGCTCTGGTTATTTACGGGAAAGACAATCTTATACACTTCACCCAAAACAGCGACGCTCAATATCATCATTACATCGAAAGTGAAAAACTGATTGGTGCTCACTCCTGTATTCGTGTGCACTCAACCGCTGAGTGACTCATACGCATGTATACATGGTCGAAAGATATTCCACATTATACGGTTGGGCGAATTACTCACTTAAGCGAACAGGCTCAGCCACGAATATTGATCGGCTCGGAAAGGTAACCAACACGAGACGTGTCACAAGGTGCATACAAATTCTGATACCAGCCGAATTGTGATGGGACGATTGAAATGCATAAATTGTGACTTAAATCGCATATCTACGTTTCGTACAATCCTTACATACGATAGACATATATATAACAACAGATACCCTCATTTAATTGGCATAGGGTTAGACCAGTCAGTTCAGATGCAGCGCCGAATGACCTAACCACGGCAAATCCCACGTGACCTCTGTTCCTTTGCTAACATGACTTTGATTACAACACTCCTGAGGAAGGTCAGCCGAGGTGGTTGAAACTTAGAGTATTACAGCTTGCTCGTAACGTTGTGTTATTCTTAATCCATTTATCAATATACATTTACTTGGATTTTAGGGGGAGCTTAAGTACGGCAGACGACCACTCAGTTCATAACATTTAGGCACACATCTTGTGTAACCGCCCCAGCTACCCAGCACGATGCTGTGTTGAGGAACTGGTGGTAGGCACTCACCTATGTGAGCCAGTCGAAATCACAAGTATCGAACTTTTATAGGACTAATGGTGGTGTATATATATATTTTGTGGACGGTGTTTCAAAACCGCCTCCGCATTTCTGTTTTTTTTATAAGTAATTAAGTTTGATAATCAAGCTGGTTGAGTCATGGATGTCAGAGAAGCCTGGAAACCTGTGATCAAACCGAACAATAAATTGTGAGGCTATGAAACTAATACATCACTGAATAAAGCGGATGCCTGATTATGTGCACGGCAGGCGCCCAAAAACAAAAGCCGTCGTAACAAAGTCCAAGTCATTCCTCGAACTTAAGGGAGCATGGTGTGCGTTAGCTGACAACTGCAATCTGCTCTCAAGGTATGTGTCGAAGATGTAATTTACACGAATATATACTGATGCAAAATATTTCTTTTTTAAATTTTCCACACTTTTACGATAGCAGACGTATTGTACATCGTGATAAGAGAATCTTACTAAGAAAACCTCATTTCATTTTCACTATTGTCCATCCTACTACTCAGAAACATTTAGCCAGTGATAACTGATAACAGAGCTTTTCTGTTCAGACTGCCTGAGTTGTTCGTGTTTTTTACACAGTAGGTATCTTTGTGACGTCGAGGATAGACATAACTGGTTTAGGAAGTCTAGGCCAAAAAAATGGTTGTTTGGTGAATGACATAAGGATACGACCAAAAATATGACCTGGGATTGTTTCTAATTGTCTGTACGATAGTTGTGCTTATAAGTGGAAAACTTGTGGTTGAACAATCTTACTATAAAAATGGACAAGTCACGAAGCTATCGACATGATTTTTTTCAGTACCGAAGGTGATCATGAATACGACATAAACATGCATGACACTGTATCAACCTGAAGACTTTACTGACCTGCATGCGGTATTATGAGTAAAATAGTTTTACAACTATAGCTGTGCATCGTACGTAGGTTTCTTTAGAAATCTTGTGTGATACATAGCCTCCGGTAATTTGGTTGGATGCAGTGCTCATGTGTGATGCGAACCAAACAACACACAAGGTTCTAGCTGAGTAGTTCGTCAACGACTAGTCCTGAAACTCTGTAGGTAACCTCCATGTAGATGTACGTTAATAGTGTAGTACGAGACCACCAATAGTTATTCACTCTCTACTGTCAACAGCCTTCTCATATTGCGTCTGGCATCACGTATATTTATGCTTTGTACCTTGGTGGGTCGTGCAGATTGTCTATTACTTTCTCACACATGCCTCGTAACGATGTCACTGAACGATCACTTTAAATTCGAACGTTCGTTATTAACCGGTAAGTGGTTATCTACTTATCATGTGTTCTTCCATCACCGACGTGGTTTAGGGCTCACCAACGCAGAATGCACACATCCACGACAGACAAGTGAACTTATCAAGTGGACTCAAGTGATGTTACAAACTGTTCGTTCAAATAATTAATATTTCTCCCAAGCTATTCGAACGCACACTCTACGTTTAAATGACATCATATACAGGGTCAAAAGTAACCCTCTAAAACATGGCCGAATTCCAAACAGAAATTGAAAGGCGTATATTAACATCCCAAAAATTACATGTAACACCCATGATTAAAGATGAAAGGTTAATTGTTTGTGGTCCTCAGAGCATGAGACAAGGGAAGAAACAGTTGGAAGGAACATTACTAATTCGAATAAAAACCGCAACTTTGAAGCTTTCATTCTACTAACGACTGGCAATGTTTTCATATATTCAGTTATCCATGTTGTTCAATAATGTGATGTAGCTTGCAAAAATGAAGAACCAAGATAAGATGCACGAAAGAGAGTAACGACGATTGATAATAACTCTTGTTCAAGACAACCGTAACCATTATTCAGCAGTACGCGTCGAAGTTCTCATTGTTTAAACATCCGCACGCGCAATCCTCGAAATATCCAATTAGATGTAACGAAAGTGCGTATGAAAAACCACTTCATTCCCCTAGCTCAAAATGACTGTAAGTAGGCACCGTATTCATAAGTTCAACATAACCGGAGAAAAGAAATGGAAGATCTTAGAGGTGTGTGAAGTCTGGATTTGACTTGGATTGAGAAAAATGGTTTTCGTGCTCAAGGTCTAGACAAAAGGGAATATGGATGAAATTGGGTAATCTTCTTCGGTATCTGTTAATTGGGACTATTCTAAAACTGAAATGTATCCAACGGAATGCTTCAAGGTAGGCTGTGCTCCAGACGCATCCCGTACAAATTACTAGTTATCTACAGTTTGTTTGCGTGGCGCAGTTGATCGTCAAATTTCACTTTGAAGATCACGTTTCCGCATTATCTGTCAGTTCATCCAAATGTCTATTAATTTTGGTTGTTGCGGTAGTCCAGGACCAGTACAATTTTTGTGGGCTGGAATTTGCACCGTGTCGCTTCCCGAATTGTTCCCCACTATCCTGATCCCAGGCAGATGTTGGCGGTGTACTAGGCAGAATTACTTCGACGGGCAATTTGAGCTTTCTCGAAGGATAGGTGATTAGGTGACTGAAAATTGGAAAATGTTTTACTGCACATCAGGAAAATCTCCAAAATTTTCGACCTAGTGTTGTGATCCGAGAACGCGGATAGCACAGGGTGGTTCATTCGGCACAGCAATACATGGGTTAAGCATTTAAACAAAACAAGAAACAAAACCACTCATTTGCAAGCGGTATTCGGCCTCAGACCGTCTCGGCTGCCACAGACGTCAACGCTCAGTTCCATTGAGTAGCAGGGACCATTATGGGCGATACTGCACTTTGATGCTCCTTCCTGAATTTTTCCTGTGGCTTGTACGATGTCAAAATATATGCTCTGGTCCTACTCCTGAATAGCCGCGATATGAGTAGTATCACGATCGCTCACCTTCACTGCATTAGTCCCCCCTTCCTTAGGTTTTTATAATCTTGGCTTAATAGGCTTCACAAAAGTTCCGCTCGACCATTCAAATGAAGATGGAACGTTGACGACCTGATATGACTGGTTTCGTTTAAGCAACAGAACTCGGCGATAAGTTGTGACGCAAAATTTGTGTCCTTGTCCATTCTAGAAAGGTCTTTGAGCTTCCACATCGGCTGAATGGTTAACATAGATGTTGTACAGTCGCCCTCGACATAACATACAACAACACAAGAACTTCCAAACACTTACTGTAGGCGTCCACAATGACGAATTATGATATATTCATCTTAACAGTAACAAGGAATTTCGGTTTGTTGCGTGGCACCGCATTGTGCAAAGTGGTTTGGACTAAAGTTGAAAGTTTAGGTGGATGTGCCGATCGAGTCAACCTTAGGCACCTCACTCATCTTAACATGAAGACTCGGTGTACAACCACATTGGAAATATGGTTTGTAGTGATCGACTGACCACAAATCAACTCATATAAAAAAAACATTTAAACGTCAACAAGGGACTTGTTGCTTTTATTCTGACGGTTCATTACCAAACCTGATTGCGCGTATATATATATATATATATATATATATATATATATAAAATATCCGAAATACAGTGATGTGAACACATAGTAAACCGACCTGGGTCGGACAAACAATTCTGACTTAGCCAATTTATTCAGGACAGCACTGCTGGACTGTGAAGACAGCACAGCCAAATGGTGATCTATGGGTGTGTCAAACGTATCTTTTAGTTTGGCTAAGCTAGTCTCATCATTGAGTCCACCTGTTCAAGACAGTAATATAATGTTGGGTTTTGTTGGCTCGGTTCCACCATTCAATCGCGTTGGGGTTACTACAGCAATCCGGCGGGACTTGCAAGAACAGAGGACTCAACATCCAAATGTACTGAGGTGTTGAGAACAAGAGATTAAAGAAACGGTTGATCGAAACTAAATTTTCTTTCACAGTCCCGCTGAATAACGTGGTTGGCTCATTAAACGTTATCAAGGCAAGACAACAATTGGGTTCAAA